>RJWJ010024791.1:0-24470 GCA_004363605.1 Indri indri | reverse complement strand
CTCGAGGGTACCCACTGCCCTGTTTGCCGCTTGTCTCCCTCCCAGCCCTCTGCTGGCCCCAGGGCTCTGACCCCTTCCCCGGCACAGGCCACAGTGGCCCTGCCTGGGATACCAGGCCAGGGATGTGCTGCACGGCCAAGCAGGAACCCTTGTCCCCAGGGCCTCCCCACTCTGCCCCATCCTGCCATCCCCGAAAACCATCCCCACATCTGACCTTGGGAAACCTTTACTTGAATAACTGCCCCCAGTGCCGACTGTCCCTCCTTTGCTGCTCCCGCCTCGTCCACTTCCCACCCAGGAGGCCCTTTCAGGCCTGTCACTCCTCCCCCTCCTGGGTTCTCCTTGCTTAGGACAAGCGACACTTGGCCTTGTATTTCCGTGGCAACCCAGCCCAACAGAATCGGGACCCCATTTTCTGCCCATTCATGCATCTGGTCAGCAACGTTGACCCAGGGGCTCCAGAGCTGAACGAGTCCCTCCCTCTGGATGCTGAGAGGGCTCCCTACCCTGGTCCGCAGGGAGGGAGGGACCTGGAGAGAGGAGGCTGGACTGCTTGGCCTACCCCCAACTCCCCCCACCCAACTTCTCTGCCTCCTACAGGAGCGCTGGTCCCCGCCTGACGCCGCTGGCACCTGGTCTGTGGAAGGTAGCAGAGCCCCAAAGGGTGGCAAGATGGCTCTGGAGGACAGCTCTGCTCTGGGGGCCGCCTGTCAATCTGGCCAGCACCCTGCCTCCCCAGGTGAGCAATCAGTGTGCCCCCTCGATGTTCCCTGAGCAGGACGGAGATGGCATCCACAGTTAGCTCCATTCCAGGGTCCAGTCCAGCCAGAGAGCAAGGGGAGGAAATCCCTGCTGGTCAGGGAGGAGCAACCCCCACTGCCCTGGGGGCCCCACAGGCCAGATGCAGACGTGCAGAGGTCAGGCCACACCAGGGACCCAACTGCTTTGCAGCCAAGATCACTGAAAAGACACCTTTAGCCAGTCTCTGCCACCTCCCTTCCCACCCACCCGACAGAGCAGACCATGAGTGAGAGGGTTCATGGGAGAGCAGGCTAGCAAGGGTCCTAGCCCTCGGGCCTGCTCTGGGGTCCCCAGGGCCAGCTCCAAGCCATCTGCCATCCACGGCTCCCTGTTCCTCCAGGACTCTCCTTGGTTAAGGTGCTTCTGCTTGTCCCATATCTTTCCAGCATTTCCTGTGCTGGGAAAACTATCCCTGCCACTGCCATGGAGGGACCCTCTGGGAGATTCTTCCCCCACTGGGCACTTCTATCCTTTGGCAATGGTGGCCCCCACTCCATGCCCTCCTGGCTCCTACCATACAACAGAGTGTTGCATCTGCCCTGGTGGTCACTATTGTGTCCAGGGCTCAGGCCAGAGTACAATGAAATACCATCTTTTAAAGTACAATCTTACAAAGAGTACAATCTTTTAAAGTGCTGAAAAAAAGTATCAATTTAGAATTCTATACCAACTGAAAATAGTCTTCAAAAATAAAGTTGAAATAAAAACTTTTCCAGGCAAACAAAAGCTGAGAGAATTCATTGCCAAGAGGCCTGTACTAAGAGAAATAAAGTTCTTCAGGTGAAAATACAAGGATATCAGAAGGAAACTTGAACATATTTAAAGGAATGCAGGAATGGTATATATATATATATAGGGAATTATAGAAGAAAGAAAATAATAAAGAGCAGAAATCAGTGAAATAAAAAAAAAAAAGTAAAAATCATTGAAACCAAAGCTAGTTCTTCAAAGAAAAGAATCTACCATATTGATAAACCTCTAGGTAGACTGATTAAAAAGAAATAAAACACTCATTATCAACATGAGGAACAACATCACAACACATCTCAAAGACATGAAAATGATACAAGAATACTGTGACAATTTACGTCAATAAATATGATACCTTACACAATAAAACTGACCCAAACTGACTCAAGAAAAAGTAGAGAATCTGAATATAAATATTAAAGAAACTGAAGAGCAGACACTATGGCTCATGCCTGTAACCCCAGCACTTTGGGAGGCCAAGGCGGGAGGATTGCTTCAGGCCAGGAGTTTGAGACCAGCGTGGGCAACACAGTGAGACCCCATCTCTGCAAGAAAGAAAAAAATAAGCCAGGAATGCCGGCATGTGCCTCTAGTCCCAGCTACTCCGGAGGCTGAGGATCGCTTGAGCCCAGGAGTTCCAGGTTACAGTGAGCTACAATCATGCCATTGCACTCTACCCTGGGCAACAAAGAAAGACATTCTGTCAAAAAAAAAAAAATGAGTCCATATTTTAAATTCTTTCCACAGAAAAAATTCTAGGCCCAAAGGCATCACTGCTAAATTCTATCAAGGATCTAAGGAAGAAGAAATACTGATCCTACATGAACTCTTAAAGAAAACATAGGAGGAGGAAATATTCCCAAACCAACATCATTCTTAATGGCAAAACACTGAACCTCAGCCCTTAGCTCACACCACATACAAAATTTAATTCAAATGGATCACAGACCTAAATGTAAAGCCTAAAATTATAAAACTTAGAGAAGAAAACATAGCTGAAAATCTTAGTGACCTTGAGTTTAGCAAAAACTTCCTAGTAACGACACAAAAAGTTCAAAATATAAGATACAAAAATAATAAATTGAACTCGATAAAACACACATGCTCTCCAAAGGACACTGTTAAGAAAATAAGGCAATGCTTCTTTCAATAATCTAGATACAACAAACATATAAACATATGTTCTTGGAGTAATTTTATTTATGATAACCAAAACTGAAACAGACGACTGGATAGACAAATTGTGGTATATCCATACCTAGGAACAGAAAGGAATGAACTACTGAGACATGCCAGGCACAAATAGAGGCCACAGATGAAAGAGTTCATATGAAACTCGATCAAATACAATCTACTATGACAGAACGTAGATCAGTAGTTTCCTGGGAGCTGAGGTTAGTAGGAAGTGGGGGATGACCGACCTGGATGCGGTACCATGAACTTGCTGGGGTGACATAACTGTTCTTTATCTTCATTTTTTGTGATGGTTTTATGCGTGTATAACTTTGTCAAAATTCATTACAATATACACATACAATGAGTGCACTTTATTCTATATAAACTAAACTACAAAGTTGATTTTAAAAAAATAATCAGCAATAATAGTCTAGAAAATTAGTAATCAGATGAATAGTATTGGTGTAGGGAGGACCTACAAGCAAAATTCAGCACTCAATCATAATAAAAATTCTCCAAGTAGGAACAAAAAGCAACTTATTCAACCAAAAAAGGGCATCAACAAAAATGTGGGACTAACATTACACTTAATGGTGAAAGAGAAAATGTTGCCCTACACAGAACCAGCGTGAGGATGTCCGTTCTCACTCTGAAACCACCACCACGCTTCAAGGGAGTCCTCAGCAGTATCCAGTAGTACTCAATTCTGTTTTGCTGAGAAATCTGCTTGCTTATTCTCTGAGATGACCATTTTTCATTCCTTCCTTTCCTATTTTCTTAAAACCTCTTATACCCCTACCCCTGGTCCACTCTGAGCTGAACATTTCACCTCATATTTTATTTTTCACAAGGTAAATCAATCACACAACTCTTCCTACCATACAAATCTTCCTACATGCAAATCTCAAGATGGTAGAAGCTTTTATTCTGGCCACCACTCAAGAGAGTCCAAGTTATCTGGCCAGAAATTCTAGGCAACTGATACTCTTCTATTTATAAACAACTCCTACAATCAAAAGCAAAGACACATTTATGCTAGGTGACAAAAATCACCTAGCATAAAGCCATAGTAAGAAAACAGGGATAATTAATTCCTAACCTTTGTTTGGTTCCCCATCTTTGCAAATGGTTCTTGTCATTTAAAAAAAAATTGTATTTGGTTTCTCACTAAATGTATTAAATAGGAAAAGTAAAGAAAAACACAAAATACATACACAATTGCATAGCATTTGTTCCTTACCTGCTGGTGGCGGTTGTTGGGAAAGGTATACTGGACAGAGCGGGAGGATAACGACTTTGTTCTGTGCTGAATGCTCCTTGGTTGGGAGGATAACCTGAACTTGACCTTATCAGTAGAGAAATCCTCACCAGGCTGTGAGATCAGGTCCAACAATCATGTTTCTAGGAAACCACCTCAACAGGCAAGAAAACATAGAACGCATAAGAACTAAACCACCAAGTACATGTCTAATAAGTTAGAACTGTAGCTACATAAATAAAGCCAGAATTACCAAAATCAGCTTTTTCTCATGTATTTACTTAATATAATGGAAGTTACTGAGGTTTGAAAACCATGAATGAGTCATTTCCTTTATACCTAAAAAAGGTTCTTTAATACATGATAAATAATATAGTTAGCTACATAAAGTTAAAACATGTATATAAAATCTCAGCGTAGGACCTGGCACATAGCAGCTGTTCAGTAAATGTCTTTCTGTACATATCTGACAAACAAATATATTATAAAAACAAAAATACTTGGTTTTAAATTTTAGGGTTGTGAAAAAGTCAATTGCAGGCGGGGTGCAGTGGCTCATGCGTGTAATCCCAAGCACCTTGGGAGACCCAGGCAGGAGGATCACTTGAGCCCAGCAGACCAAGACCAGCCGGGGCAACAAGGATAGCAGGGACTGAGACCCCCCCCCTCCCTGCTACCCAAGCAAGACCCTGTCACTACAAAAAAAAAAAAAATCAATTGTAAAAAGAATTCAGGAGTATTTATAAGGTAAGCATTTGTGCAGAGGAAATATTATGTTCATCCCTTAACAAGTCTAAAATCAATATGCATCCTAAAATCAATGGCATTTATGGTTTAATTAGCAGTGCTTTATCTTAGAGGTAAATAACATCTTTTTGTTGGAATACAGTATCAGAGAGTTACTACATCAGTAAGTCTTTTGTTTCTGTCCTAAATCTGTCCCTGGAAATCTCTCTGGAACTGCAGAAATTACCATTTGTTTTCATTTGCTTTTTTCCCCTTTAATTTGCTCCTTGACTCTTATGATAAAGCAAGGAAATTAAGGACACTAATATTCTCAAAGTGATTTCCAATCTGAAGTCCTTTAAAAGATCAGGTAACATTTGCAAGTACTTTAAAAAACCCTGACATACATATGTAAATTAGGAATAAAGACATCATAAGCACAACCTCAAAAACACAAATAATATTGATATCTTTAATTTGTAAAATATACTTTTTATTTTTCTTTACAGCAAAGACACCTTAAAAAGGCAAACCAATGTCCATCAACGGATGAACAGATAAAGAAATTGTGGTACATGTACACAATGGAATATTTTACAGCCATAAAAAAGAATGAAATCCTGCCATTTGCAACAACAGGGATGGAACTGGAGAACATTGAATGAAATAAGCCAAGCACAGAGAGACGAATCTCGCATGTTCTCATACATATGTGGGAGATAAATAGTAAAACAATTGATCTCACGAAGACAGTAAAATGGTGGTTACCACAGGCTGGAAAGGGTTGCAGGGAGAGGCGATAAAGTGGGGACGGTTAATGGGTGCCAAAATATAGCTGGATAGCTAGATAGAATGAACACTATTTGATAGCATAACAAAGTGACTACACAGAAATGATAAATGCCTATGGTGATAGATACCCCAATATTATCCTGATTTGATTAATACACATTGTATACCTGTATCAAAACATCACATGCACCCTATAAATATATACTATTATGTACCCTTATAATTAAAAATTTAAAATTAAAAAAAGGCAAGCCACAAACTAGAAAAAGTACAATGACAAAATTTTGATATATCCTATATCTATTTCTTACAAATGGCAAAATTTTGATGTACTCAATATAAATATATATCTTACTAATCAATAAGAAAACAATGATTCCAACAGAAAAATAAGGCGAGACAGGAACATGGGATTAACAACGGAAATAAAAGATATGAAGTAAGCCAATTTTATCAATAATTAGAAAAAAGCAAAACAAAATTTTTTGTAAACAGAAAAGTATTGAAAAATAATAATGCCTAGTGTTGATGAATGTTTGGAGAAACAGGCATTCTACACACTACCGGTTTGCATGTAAACGGGTACAAATTGTGTTCTGAAGAATGGCAATGCACACCCAAGCCTTAAAACAATGCACACTGTCTCCCACAGCAATTCCACCCCAGGAATTCATGTCTTTACTCAATACAGAGATACCCAGAGATAAAAGATTGAGAATGCTTCCCAAGGAATTGTCCTAAATATCCAATACATGAGCTTAAGAAAATTGTTTTTTAAAAACAGTTTAGCTAATGGGAAAGTCCATATAAATGAGAACATTTTGTTTTAAAAAAGTGTAATTTGTGTATACCATTACTATTCACTTTTTCCTGTGTGTCTGTCGTGTATTCACAGTAGGGTTTCAAGACCAAAGGTAGAAATGTTACACAGTTAACAAATACTGAGCAGCACGCTACTACGTACCAACACTGTTCTAAACACTGGCGCGCAAGGGAGACCAAGATATGCTTACTGTGAAGGGACGTAGACAGTAAATAATCCTGAAATAATATGATAAAATGCTATAAATAAAATAAGGTAATAGGACAACAGGACTGGCGAAGAGGGGACAGGAATGAGGGGGTCGGATGATTAGAGAAATCACAGCTAGGATGACCATAAGTTGTGATTTCCAGAAATAGTCCCAATATACCTCTCGTCCCAGTGCAATTATTAATTATGCTCCATTTCATTCTAAAAATTGTCCCCGTTTTGGTAGTAAATTACATTCTAAGGTGACTTTTGTGCTGAAGCTTGAGAGATGAGAAGGGAAGAGCTGCATGTTTCAGAACAGATCCGCCTCTTGCTCTCTTAGGAGAGACAAGACAAGAACATTCCAGGAGGAGGCGCTACAGAGGCTGGAGGCAAAAGCAGACTTGCAAAATCAAGGAGGCTGAAGGAGGGAGGGAGAGAGGGACAGAGGAGGCGAGGCCTAGGAACAGGCAGGGGAGAGCACGTGGGGCTCTGAGATATCGCTCAAACCTCTCTCTCTCCTGTGTATATTCTGAATATTATCCCTTTTCTGCCTTTCTTATTAATATGTGTCCCAGAATCCACAACTTCTTTCATCTTTTCAAAAACCTTCTCTTCTCCCAAATTGTAAAAATATCCTTCTACATATTCCTTTTATACTTTTGAAAGTTTTAATTTTTTTAATATTTAGCTCCTTAATCACCTAATTTTTTTTAAAAAAGGCATCTAGTTATATTTTCTCTCCTAACCGATAATTATCCCAACAAAACACTTACGGAACATGTCCGTCTTTCTGCACAGATCTGAAATGCCATCCTATTACAATTCAGCAATTTCACTCATAGGTACATTACCCAGAGAAACTCACAGGCTTACATACAAAGGGTATTTACTGCAGCACTGCAATAGGAAAATTTGAGGAAAACCTAAGTTCCTGTCAATAAAATGGATAAGTTTTGATATATTCATACGATAAAATACTATACAATGAATTAACTAGAGCTACATGTTTCAAAACAGATAAACCTCAAAAAAGTAGAGAATTTAGAGAATGATATACTCACATGTTAGCAATATAGAAAACAATACTAATTTATAATCCACATATAATAAAAGCATAAACATATGTAAGATACACATCTACTTTAGGATAATAGTTACATCTAAGGAAGGACGGAATGATGGAGGGAAGAGGTACTATTTGCAACACTTCATTTCTTAAAATAAAACTGTAACCATAGCACTCTGGGAGGCTGAGGCAGGAGGATGGCTTGAGGTCAGGAGCTGGAGACTAGCCTGAGCAACATAGCGAGACCCCATCTCTGCAAAAAAATTAAAAATTAGCAGGGCGTGGTGGCTGTAATTCGCACCAAAACCTCGCTGAAATGCAATGTCGGTCCTTAATGTAAAGTAACTCGCAAGAGGAGCCTGTGACTCTTGCTACTACGAAGTGCACCCTCAGCCTTACTCTTTTATTGAAATGACTGGACGGTTCCTTGCAACAGCGTACTTTTAGAAAAGCCACACTGCACATCCCAAAATTGAGAAGGAAAAAGAAAAGCACAGTACCTATCGTACTATAAGGTAAGACTAGGAAAACTGGACATGGGGCTTGGATCAGCTCTGAAACGAAGCCGGCATAACACTTCATAAATGCTTCAAAAAGTGGAGAGAGCTTGATAAAGAAGTGATGAGAGACTTCTGGGTTAAGCCACAAGAATAACTACTTTTAAAGCGTCAAGTCTCCTGAGCGGGTCGGCGGGACAGACTTAAAGGCGGAACCCAAAGTTAGCGGGTGCAGGTTTCTCGCCGGAATTAGGGTCAGCGGCAGCCTTCCCTAGTGCGCAGGCGTAGTGGCACTTACCCAGCATGGAAGTGGTGGGTCTCGTGTGTGTGGTAGCGGCGGTCCTCGCTTGGGGCTTCTGGGTCTGGGACTTTTCAGAACGAACGAAGAGTCAGGAGCAGGCAGGCTTGCTGGGAGCTGGAAGCCGGACCCTCCTGGTGATCGCCCACCCCGATGATGAAGCCATGTTCTTTGCTCCCACAGTGCTAGGCTTGGCCCGCCTAAGGCACCAGGTGTCCCTGCTTTGCTTCTCTGCAGGTAGGAGGCCGTAGGCGGGGCACTGGGAGCCGGGCCTGTGAAGGGGATTTAGATGTTAACCAATCTCAGTCAACTTCTGGAAGGGTTTTCTCTTGTAGAGAGCTAAGTTGAATACACCGAAGGCCTTTTTTCTGGACCCCTCACAGACCCGGGACAGAAGCGGCCGGTTTCCCTGGTGGGCTGGAGGACGTCTGCAGCTCGCGTACTGCACTCTCCGCTAGCAGGATTGAAGGGCAGAAAAGCAGTTGCTCACAGCTGGTTCCCTTCAGTACCTGCATTTCTGTTGGGAACTGTGCCTGTACTAGTTATTCTGTGGAACGTTTATTTGCAGAAGGATCAAGAATAATGATCTTACTATATAGCACACCAAACAGAAATCTATGCTGTATCGTGCCTGCTCTAGCCTTAAAGTTTCACTTCTCATGATAGCAAAGGGCCTCCCTGCTGCTTTTAAAATCCGGTTTGTGCTTGAGAGATGCAAGTGTCAAAACTGAAGAAGTAAACTCAGAAGATTAGAATAATTTTGTATGTATTTTAGAGTTCAATTCGGGTCAGCTTTCAGTGAAAGTTTCAAAGAATAGATCTTTCTTTACAATACAGAAAAGATCAAATGAGAAAATGAATATTGACCATGATACTGAATTAGTGAAGAATTGCACAGTTATATAAATGAAGTAATTGAACCGTACACATACAATGGGTGAGTTTTATGGTATGTCAAATTACACCTCAATAAAGCTGTTTTTAAAAATTGCCCATGACATCTTTTCCCATTTGGTCGTGTGTGGTTCCAATTCTTTTTTTATATAGATTTTTCACAGAAATCACATTTTATAAAATTTTATATGCTTTTCACTTAACATTACTTTTTCATTTATTTAGCAAATATTTATTAAACATTTATGTGCTAGGCCTTATTCTGTGCTCTAGGGATACAACAGTAAAAGCAAGCTAGATAAGGTCTGTGTCTTCATGACACTTGAAATTAAAACATTGACTCCTGTTAATAGAAGCTAAATATATAGCCTTTTAAATTGTTTCATCAAGATAAACCTTAATTTAGTCTTCTTTTATTGTGTGTATACTTAAAGTTTTTTTAAAATACTTTATTACAAATAACATCTTTATTTCATATTACTTCATTAGCATTAATTTCTAACATTGGCTGTTTTAAGGCTTTGCATACAAATCACATTCCCAAAAACATACCAGTTTATATTCTTACTGGCAGTGATGGGAGTAGCTGTCTTAATATATTACCCTCTCTAAAGTTTTGATTGTGTTGGGTGGGGGGGTGGTTTTTGTTTTGTTTTTGTTTTTGTTTTTGTTTTTGTTTTTGAGACAAGGTCTCTCTTTGTCAACCCAGCTAGAGTGCAGTGGCATCGTCATAGCTCACTGCAACCTCGAACTCCTGGACTCAAGTGATTCTTTTGCCTCAGCCTCCCAAGCAGCTATGACTACAGGTCCAAGCCACCACACGTGGCTAATTTTTTCTGTTTTAGTAGAGATGGCATCTTGGTTTTGCTCAGGCTGGTCTATAAATTTCTTGATTAATTTTTTCTTCCCAGAAAAATCTTTCATCACCAATTGGAGTAAACCATCTTTTGTATTTAGTGAGAATTTGGGTCTAAGCACTTCTCACTTTGTGCTGTGTTAAGGATATTAATTGCAAATAGTTGCAAGTAATAGTCCCATTTTTTCTTTGCTTTTAATTTTGTTTACATTTTATACTACAACTATGGGAGTCAAATTATAATCAAGTTTGTTTTAAGATCTGCAAGAGAAACCTGGTTTTTATTTGTAAAATATAGGTGCATTCTGTTCTTTAATAAATTTCTCATTTTCAATAGGTTCATAAAAATTTGAGACCTGAAATCAAAATTTTTAAAAAATATCCACTTGGCACTTAAGTTTTTCTTTTCTTTTTTCTGGTTTTTTTTTTTTTTTTTTTTTTTTTTTCGGAGATAGGGTGTTGCTCTCTTGCCTGGGCTAGAGTGCAGTGGCATCATAGTTCACTGCAACCTCAAACTCCTAAACTCAAGCAATCCTCCTGTCTCCTGAGTAGCTGGGACTACAGGTGTGCACCACCACACCCAGCTAATTTTTCTATTTTTTGTAGATTCAAAGGGTTTAACTACCTCAAGTGATCCTCCCTTCTTGGCTTCCTAAAGTTCTGTGACTATAGGTGTAAACCACAGTGCCCAGCAGGCACTTAATATTTTTATTGTTGTCTTTCATTATTTCCTCTAAAAAATCCAACTTGCCATTTTAAATTGTTCTCTCTTGTACCTTTTAAAATTACTTTTAAAATTCCCAACTCATTCAAAAAGGTATAGACTAAACATTCCCCACACTTCTGACTTAACGTTCTAACATGAAAAACACAAGCTAATAATTTGTAGTACAATATAATGAAAGTTATAATGATGCGATGGAGAAAATACCATGAACACAAAATGGAGAAAAACATTAATTCCCTTTTCAGGGCTTTAGATTAAGGAAAGCTCCAAATAGGTTTTCTTTTGATCTGGGCTTTAAAAATAGGAGCAGATACAGAGGAAGTAGGGCAAGTCATTCTAGGCAGTAGTGAAGGAGTAAAGGCATCAGTAAGTCTTGGATTTGTATGAATAATTCATTCTGACTAGATCTGCAGTTTAAGGGGAAGAGAGAAGGAAAAAAATTTTTTGTCCAGCATTTTTCCAATTTATGTAACCACTGAAATCCCTGTTATTAATGATATATGCATATTGTAGATAGTAGATTGTCATTGAACACATTTGGTGGAGAGGTAACATAATCAGTTCTGTGTTTTAGAAAGCTCATTCTGGTGGCAATATGGAGAAGGGCATGGAAGGAAAAATTAGAGTCAAGAAAACCAATTCAGCTCATCCTACACCCTCTAGACTGCACTGCCGGATTTCCATGTATCTGTGGTCTATATGCTTGTTCCTTTAGTCAGTTTGACATCTTTGTATTAATTACTGTTGCTTTTATGGCACTATTATCTGGTATGAACAACCCTCTGATCTTCAGGGTATGTTTGCTGTTTTTGACCTTTTTCTTCCAAATATATTTTAGAATTTGCTTGGTCATGTTCAAGGAAAAACCTTGGTGGCATTTTATTGGAATTTCACTGACTCTATTGATTAATATAAGGAGAATTGACATATTTACAATATAAAGTCTTTCCATTTTGATTTTATGGTATGCCTCCTCATTTGTCCTTCTTTAATGTGTTTTAATAGTTTTATAATTAAGGTCTTATGTATGTATTGAGATAATGATTATGTAATTTTGTCCTTTAATGTGTTTCTCATGTCTAGAGGTTCCTTTTGCAAATATAGTCTCTGTTACTTTCTCATACTTTGATATCCTTTTATTTCTTCAAATATATTAAGCACATCTCCTAGTAATTCCAATTTTTGCAGTCTGTATATCTGATTTTGCTCTTTGTTCTCATAACTCATTCTGGGTGACTTGTTTCCACATGTATTTTGTGATTTTTTTTAATCATATCTGTGGTAATATTTTGATGATTTGCTTTAGCCAGGTAGCTAAGGGCAGTGCCTACTTCAGATCACTCTAAAATTTTAGATTGAGATTTTTCAGGCCACAGAGGTAGTGTAAATTCAGCGTCCAAACCCAAGTGTATTAGTTATCTAATGCTATATATTATCTCAAAATTTAGTGGCTTAAAACATAATACTTTCTCTCTGATGACTTCAGAGTATGGTTGTCTTTGCCCCAAAATGTTTAGTACCTTAATTAGAGGACCCAAAGACTGAATCACCTGAAGACTCATTCACTTACATGTCTGGCTGTCAGCTGGGGATTTAGCTAGAGATGCCAGTCAGAACATTGGCACAAGGTGTATGCATGTGCCTTGGACTTCCTCACAGCCTGGGGCTGGGTTCCTGTGTGTTAGGGTGTGAAGTCCTTATGTGGGTGAGAAAGAATTCTCAGACAGTGATTAGGATATACAGAAGTAAAAGTTTATTTATTTTCCCAGGAAAGAAAGAGAGGGCACAGCACCAGAAATAAGAGAGGTGCTGACACTGAGGCCAAATGACTCTGACTCTCCTTTAGGGCAGGCCGAGGAGGGGTGGTGGGTTATGACTGTAGCCCAATTAGCAGAGGGCAGCTGAGAAATTGCTGTGTTGGCTTTTTCTGTTTCTCATGTAGCAGACTGATAACAGAAATAAGTTTCTTCTTTCTTCTTGATCGCGGGAGGCATCTGGTACCCTCTCTTTTTGAGGAAGCAGGGGAAGTTCACACTCCTGTGCACTCAGGAAGTTTTCAAGGCTGTTTAAACAATACTCAAAAAAACCTTTTTAGAGACAGTAAACTTTTGATGACAGACTGTTCTTTTATTTTCCTTCTCTCTTTGGTAAAAAAAAATTTCTGTTTACTGAACTCAAAATCTGAGGAATATGGGCGGAGGTCTCATCTTCTGTAATTGCTTCCTGCTGGACATGGAGGTTGAGATTCCCCTCCCTGAGCTGAGAGTTCATTTGGGTTATGTAGGGAGAGGAGGTTGAAAATTGCTGGTTTTAAAAGTGAGAGTAGAAGCAGGACCGGGAAGGGTCCACAGTTTTGAGGCGTTGTAGGGCCTCCTGGACTGTAGGCAAAGAGGGATTTTGCGTAACACCTGTGGTGGGGGGTGTGAAAAACATGATTATCATTACGGTTCCCAGCATGGGCAGAAATAGGATCGGCCTGGTGTGTGAGCTGTGTTGTCGTGACATTCGTAGAGCCATGCTAAAAGTACAAAGAAGAGAAGGGCAGTAAGAAGCCATATATATGTATATACACACTGTACCATATTATTAAAGCTCTCAGTTCTGAAGTTTTTTGTCAGGTGACTCGAAGTCTGGTATCTGTGATGGGCTGGCAGGTATAGGTCAGCGGACTCTCAGGGAGTTTGCAGCAGGTGGAAGAAGGCTCCTCTGGAGGATGTGTAGGCTTGAGCCTCGAGAGATGAATCCAGGATGGAATTTTCAGACATTTAGCTGCAGTGGGAGTGGTAAGAATTACGTGAAAAGCGCACTTCTACAAGGGTTGTAAGGGGCCTGTGTGTCCTAGGAGACCCAGTCTCCAGGCTGTAAGTGTTGCGGTCTCTTTAAATCCAAAGGTTTAGGTTCAGGAAGGTATGTGTCTATATATTCCCTAAGAACTACCCGGTCAGCTCAACTGCTGGCCAGTAAGTGTGGAGAAGGGGGCGAGGAAGTTGAGGCGGAAGATGGCAAAAGGACTGATTGCCCAGAGAGGGAGGACGTTTGTAGTTTTAGTAGCAGTGAATAAGCTTGGGCCAGGCAGGATTTGACAGTTTTAAATCCTGGAGACATCAGATAAACTTTGTTATTTTAATACTTGTCATGACTCTGGAAAACAAAGCAAGAGAATTAGCAATGTTTTAAACAAGAAGTTATATATATATATAAAAAATTTTAGTTATTTCAATAATTTTTTTTAAAGAAGCAAACTTTAGACTGCAGCTGACCACAAACTGTTGTTTAAGAAGAATCAAAGCAAAGTAATAATTGTCTGTGGATGATAAAAGTCTCACAATAGCCATGGTCAAAGACGCAAAGGAGACATGGCCATCTCTGTGGCACACAACAATCTGGCACAGATAATTATTATTAATATTAATAATATATATATTAAGGCATACTAGAACTTTAGAAATCTCGCACAGCCTTGGAACAGTTATTTATAATATGTTTATACAAATACAACCCAAACAAAGTTAATTAAACACCATTTCATATTTGACAATGCATTCCTGTACAGTTTAACATACCAATAAGCCTAGTAAGTTTCTAATAAGCCTAATGCTAATAAGCCTAATAAGTTTCCCTTGGACTTTTAGTGGCTCTATTATTAAAAGCTAGTTTGAGGTTAAAAGGATTGAATTTAGAATTTTGTTCTTGGAAAGCCTGTCAAACATTATGGGTCTAAAACGTGTTTAAATAGAATCACAAGTCATTATAAAACAATGGAGAGAGAGAGAGAGGCCATGACACACAGGGGGGAAAGAAATGTCGGGGCCAAGAGGAAAGTTGCTTGGGGCTTTTAAAGGGTGAAAATGGCTTTTTTCATTTTCTTCTCTGCTTCAGCAGACTGATAACAAAAGCAGCTGCAAGATGTTAGGGAGTTCTTTATTTCTTTTTCTGTGAGGCTGGCTTATCTAAGTACTTGAAATCTGTTTTTTTGACAGGAACCGAGGCAGAGAGCTGAAGCAGGCAGCTCACACCCCTACTGTCAGCTTAGGGCTCTTCAAGGCTGAGAAAGAATTCGGAGATAACAAGTTAGGCCACATACATTTTAATTAAACAAAGGGTAGTTGTACTGTGAGTTTATTTCTCTTACTTTCTGTTTAATAGTTTATTTTCCTCTGTTAGATATGTTATTAGTAAGATCACCTTTCACTTGCACCGGGCGAGTGTCATGAGAGGGAGCCCGTGCTAGGAGTAGCCGTATTTCCTTTTATGACCTAGGCGTGGGAATCACACAGTATCACTTCCACCGTATTTTCCTTGTCAGGGCAGTCACAAGTCACATCCAGTTTCAAGGAGAGAAATAGACTCTATCTCCTGATGGGGACTGTCAAAGTTCTAGAAGTCATGTGGGGCTAGAAATATTGCTGTAGCTACTTTTGGAGAATATAGTCTATCACACCAAGAAAAGGAAAGTGTATGGTTAACAGTTCTTAGGGAAGTGACATTGTTCTCATTTTTCCCTCCTATTAGAACCAAGTCTGAGAGAGGGATGTATCCCCACCATCCCTGTCTAGGGCAGGTTTTTTCCTAATTCATCCACTGAGAGTATTGCCTTTTGACAGTCCTGTCTCTTTATGGAAGTCTCCTTATTTGTGCCCAAGCTTTATCTCCCGTTCCTCTAAAGTCCCTGAAGTCAGGACTTTAGGCCACCAAGGGTATGCGGATGTTTTCGAGGTACCCTGTGGTCAGCCCCATGATACTTCTCAGGATTCATGCTTGTACCTACTGTTTTAGTCCTTCAAAGATAGCCCCTACTTTCTTGCTAGTTCAGCCATACATTCTAAAACATATTTGCCTTTTATCTCACATATTGAGGTATTCTGTGCTAAGAGGGTTTCTCTCAATATCTGATTCACCATATTTCCTAAAACAGAACTTATCAGGTTATTTTTAATACTGGCTTTTTAATCATTAATAATTCTTCAGAGCTTTCCTTGTTGAGATATATTTAGATCCAGCCTCAAAAGTGTTAGTGTCATCTAAATCTATTCTTCCCAACCCAACACATTTGGGATTTCTGACAAAATGTTCTTAAGTATTGACTGTATCCTATTAGGAATGGAATAAAATAGTAATATTTAAAAATATGGGCTGGGTGCAGTGGCTCACACCAGTAATCCCAGTATTTTGGGAGGCTGAGAGGGGAGGATCTCTTGAGGCCAAGAGTTTGAGACCAGCCTGGGTAACATAGGAAGACCCCATCTTTACAAAAAATTAAAAAATTAGCTAGGCATGGTGGCATGTGCCTATAGTACTAGCTACTCAGGAGGCTGAGAGGGAGGATTGCTTGAGCCCAAGAGTTCAAGGCTACAGTGAGCTATGATCAGGCCACTGCACTCAAGCTTGGGTGACAGAGTGAGACCCTATCTCTAAAGAAATAAAAATATGAATTATATTTCTTTAAGGGAGTTAGAGAAACTTCAGAATATGACTTAAAGGTTATATCTCTCTGGTTCTATTTAGTAACATGTCTAAATAGTTGGGTACTTTTCTCTAAGGTTCAGGTTGATGTGGTTACCATATGATCACACCAACCAAAGAATTCATAGGCATCCAATGACTGACTAAAATAATGCCTAGTCATAAACACTGATGCTGAGGGGTTAACTGGTAGGTTAATTGTCTATTAGAATTTGTGCATTTCTAAATGTATGTTTACTTATCCTTTTTTCTTATAATTAAGGTTAGAATTTATATGCCAGGTAACCTTATACCCACTCCCTATTTTGAACCTAACATAGTGTGTAAGTGCTTATAAAAATATTTATGTCTTGCTGATTATTTAATTGGAGAATGTTATACTTTGCAGAACTTTTATGTACTTAATGTTAGAATTTTAAGTATAAAAATAGAGGACTTGATTAAACTATGAGAAACCATCAAAAAAATACAATAAAACATTAAGAGATAATGTCAGAGACCAAAGAGAAATTACACAGTGGCAAAGACTGCCTGTGAACAGTGAAAAAAAAAGATGCAAGTGTGAAAAAGAAAGTGCAGTAGTACTAATCTGATAGAAGTATAGAATGGGAATAATCAACAAAACGTAATGCATTTTGGAGATCTTAGTATTGGAAATACTTGTTATAATTTCACTGCAATGGGCTGGACACTGTTCTCATTCACGCGTAGTTCTCATTCCAAATGATACAAATATGCCTGCCATATTCAGAAAAAGATCCCTGTTACATTTGCGTGTGTTAATGACTGCCTGTAAGTCACAGATCAGTGAAACTAATGAAAAGTAGCAATTCCATTAGTATAAGTCAATATGAATGCAGTCCTTTTGAGAATAATGAAAAACTACGCTATTCACAAGTATAGCCATATTGGTTGACACTAGCATATGACAGTGTTTCTTGATCTTGGCTATGTAGATACATGCTCAGTATTTTTTAAAATTTTTTAATTTTAATAATCCTTTAAAAAATTGTGTGACAATTTTAAAGACAATTTCTGTTTTATAGTGAACTCATAATTGAAAGATTTTTATTCAGCAAAACTCTAGGTTTTTGTTTTTGTAAAATGTGGTAAAATAAACATAACATAAAATTTACCATTTTAAACATTTTTAAGTGTTCATTGGCAGTGAGTACATTCCCAATATATGTAACCATCAGCACTATTTCATCATCCAAACAGAAACTTGGTACCCACTAAACAATAACTCCCTATTCTCTCCTCTCCCCAGCCTCTGGCAACCACCATTCTACTTTCTGGATTGTGAATTTAACTATTCTAGGTAACTCAGACAAGTTAAATCATAC
The DNA here is from genome assembly GCA_004363605.1 of Indri indri. Classification (NCBI taxonomy): domain Eukaryota; kingdom Metazoa; phylum Chordata; class Mammalia; order Primates; family Indriidae; genus Indri; species Indri indri. The sequence goes on along the minus strand of RJWJ010024791.1, from coordinate 6,805 downwards.
AATAATTGCCATTTTATGTGTGGCTTATGTTAATTAACATAATGTTTTCAAAGTTCCTGTTGTAACATGTGTCAGAACCTAATTTTTTATGGGTAATATTCCATAGTATGTATATAGCACATTTTGTTTATTCATTCATCTATTCATAGACACTTGGGTTGTTTCCATTTTCCATTTTAGGACTATTGTGTCTAATGCTTCTATGTACACTGGTGAATGAACGATTATCTGTTTGAGTACCAGTTTTCAATTACTTTGAATATATACCCATAATGGCTGAGTTACATGGTAATTCTTTGTTTAAATTTATGAAGAATTGCCAAACTGTTTTCCACGGCAGCTGTACCATTTTACATTCCCACTAGCAATGCACTAAATGAACTAGGGGTTCCTATTGCTCCACATCCTTATCAACACTGTTTTTTTTTGTTTTGTTTTGTTTTTTGGGTTTTTTATTTGTTTGTTTTTGAGACAGGTTCTCACTCTGTTGCCCAGGCTAGAGTGTAACGGCTACTTTTTGCTCCTGAGCTCAGTAGTGAAGGAATGAATAATTACTCAAAACACATAGTGTTTAGAGAGAAGGGGAGACGCCAAAGTCTGAAGGAGAAAGTGGCCTCCTCAGCTAAGTTTCTTCCCATATTTATTCCAAGGACACGTGCAAAAGGTCAGGGCCCTTTGCTAATTTCTTTAACAACTTCCATACAGGTGAGCTGTTTTCAGCTGACCTTTGCACACAGCAAACAAGCAGCTTTGGGCAGGTGTTCTCACCTGTCCCTTCATTCAGCCTGCTCACATTCTTTCCATCCATCCATCCTTTCTTCTAGGCCCAGCCCCCACACTAAACTGCAGTGGCTGCAATGGCATCGTCATAGCTCACTGCAGCCTTGAACTCATGGGCTCAAGCAATCCTCCTGCCTCAGCCTCCTGAGTAGCTGGGACTATAAGCATGCACCAACACACCCAGCTCATTTTTTTATTTTTTGTAAACAAAAGGTCTCTCTATGTTGTACAGGCTAACTCTTATAATTTTCCAGCTTTTTTTGATTATAGCCATCCTAGTGGATGTGAAGTGATATCTCATTGTGATTTTGATAGGCATTTCCCTAATGACTAATGATGAGCATCCTTTCAAGTGCTTATTGGCCACCTATCCATCTATGTATCTTCTTTAGAGAATGTCTATTCAAATCCTTTGTTCATTTTTTAACTCTAGTTTCATTTTTAAATCATGATTTTTTTTTTAAGACACCTGGTCTCACTCTGTTGCCCAGGCTGGAGTGCAGTGTCATGATCACAACTCACTGCAATCTTGAACTCCTGGACTCAAGGGATCCTCCTGCCTCAGTCTCCTGAGGAGCTGGGACTACAGGAGCATGCCACCACACACAGCTAATTTTTTTTTTTTTTTGTAGAGACTAGGTCTTGCTCTGTTGCCCAGGCTGGTCTCAAACTCCTGGCCTCAAGTGATCCTCCTGCTTCAGCCTCCCAAAATGCTGGGATTATAGACATGAGCTGCTGCACCTGCCCTCTGAATCATGATTTCTTAAACTGGGTTCTGTGGACACATTCTAACAAAAGGGGTCCACCTCTCTTGGTTTCAGCTTCCTTGGGGACCCCAGGTCTCTGGGCTCCAGTAACACTGCCTCATTCTTGTGTTTCTGCAACCATAGGTTGGTAGTCACTTCCTGCTGTCTCTAAACTCTGGGTCACTTCACTGTTCCCTGTTAAGATCTTCCATCTGTTATGAATTATCTTTGCATTAATTTCTTGCTATTATAAATATTTGATATGATTTCTGTTATCCTGGCTAGACCCTGACATAGAACCTAAACTCCCCCAATTTTTAGTGAAGGAAACTTAGACCTTTTTTTCTTCCAAATGCATTTTAGAATTACTTGGTCATGTACAAGGAAAAACCTTGGTGGCACTCCTGAAACTTAGGAACTTAAGGAATTTCTCCAAATTCATGAAGTTAGTAAAAGGCCAGGTAGTGTTGGGACCAAGATGCCTTGATTCCTCAGTCCACTTCTCATTCTAACAAATTAAAACTTGCCAGGTAGGAACCTGGGTACAGGAGGGGGAGAGGGGCCTTTTTCACTTTATTGTAATTTTGTTTCTTTTGATTCCTTTAACAATGTGAATCTAGTATGTATTTAGAAAAAATAAATGAATTTTAAAGTTTTTAAGTAAAATAAAATTTTACCTTTATACATTGTGATATATAAATTTGAGTCTTTACAGAGTGACTTTAATTTCCATTAAATGTGATTGTGATTGCTAGCAATGACTGAGAAGTATGTTTTGGGAAGATTTACTAAGCATACAATTGTGCGTGAGCTTATGCATAGACATAATGTAGTTCTATATAAAGAAATATACACTAACCCCACTATTTTCTGTTTTCTGGAATAATCTCCAAAATTTTTTGGTCACATTTTCCTATTAGTAAAGAATTTTGAGCATATACTCCCATTATGTGTATATTCATAATTTATTAAGTACATGGACCACTGAACTAATGTATACATTATAAAACATTAAAAAAAACCTTACATTTATAAAAGATAAGGTAAACAAATTAAGAGGAGACATTCTAATGCTTTTCCTCTACCCCAAAAGGTTATCTTGTGCATCCCAGGGTGTACCTAACAGGTAATTTATCTTTTGGACATTGTTCTGGAATATGTCAGTTAAAAGCTGCTGGATCTCACATGTATTCTGTCGAAGGGCCTAAATGTTCGCCAAACTTAGTGAAAATAGTTAAAACAGTGCCTGACTTCCACTCCCTAACATATAAGTTGCTTAACTCAAACACAAAGCAGTAAAACTAGCCCCATAAACACATTGGTCTCAATTCTAAGCAGTTTCTCATAACCCTAATCATAGACCGATGTGACAGCCTCTGAACTTGGGAATTTCATCACTAGTGTACATTAGGCTCTGCATTTATCACCAAAGATCAAGTAATATAGGGGAAGAAATGGGAGAGGGTATGTGTATGGATTTGAGGGGAACCTAAAATATAATGTCCTTCACAAAATTGATTATAGCTTCTATCCGATTTTTTTTTTTAAAGAAAACTCAAAAGGCGTGATGAAGACAATACAAAATTAAAGCTGTTACCTGTAGTCTTTTTAGGGTTATTCTCTTTGTCGGCTACAACATAATGACTGTCTCCTATCTGGGTCCAGACGGTTCAAAGCTAGCTCTAGAGTAACCTTTGCCAAAGCTGAAAGGTTTCACGTGTGAGTGTTTCTGAGTTACCTGCAACCGTCAGCACAACCTCTCTGTTCAGTCCTTCATGAGCGCCTGCAGTGCGCTGGAAATCGGGGATGATACAAAGCTGAATGAGACCGTGACTTTCAGGGTGAAAGACACTTAAAAATTAGTCTGATCATGGAGAAAAGTCCATGCTTGTGAGCAGAATACAGGAAAGTATTATTCGCTGGGGAAAATATTAATAGGAGAGGTCTCCTAGAGGAAATGACATTTGATCTGGATGATGAAGATAAATGGTAATTCTGGCAGAAATCCAGCAGAAAGGAAGAAGAGAAGGTAGAAAGTAAACATAAGGAGGTAAAGGAAAGAGAAAACTAACACAATACCTAACTGGGTGCTTCGATATGTATTATCTTATATAATCCTGAAAGCCTGATGAAATAACCATTATCCCCACTTTACAGGTGAAGAAACTGTGGCTCAGAAAACTTGTACAGATCACACATGCAATTATTTGCTGGAGAGTTGAATTAAGGAGTGCATTAGCTAGATAGGTGCCCACAGTGAGTGCAATGTAAGTGATACCAAAATGCCGTGTATTATTTGTAAGGATCCAGAGGAGTTCTATTTACCAGAACTATTCTGAGGGAGTATAGTATATGTACTGGGAAAATAAAGAATACATAAGCTTTCTGTGGTGCCGAGGGGGTCAAGATCCCCTAGGGGCATGCGGAGATAGCTGGTTGCTGAACTCTTCAAAAGAGGATGTTTTCCTGAATGGTATCTGCACATTTTCCTATAATACTCAGGAGTAGCGGCTCTTCTTTAAATCAATATTAAACAGATAGTTGAGGACTGTCAATTTAAAGGGGCCTAACTAATACTGTGACCAGGGACCCCAGTTGTTCTGAGTAGTTATACAAGGGTCAATCCTAAAAACGCTTAACTCCAAAGCCAGTGCTCCGGGCTATGTACCATGCTGCCTCTAGCATGTGACTGGGACGCAGACAGACAGGTAGATGTGTGCAGACATGGGATGTGGGAAAGAATTGTGAATAGTGACTCTAAAGCCTGTGCTGCTGGTGGTCTTCTTACAGGAGTATCTTATAATAACCTTAGTGTTGTATTTTCTTCAACTTCTTGTCATAACCACACATTTTCAGGCAGCTTAAATCCTTTAGGGAGCAAAATGGGATAAGAATGAATGAATAGATAGGTTTCCTTGTTAAAGAAACCTACCACTATGTATTTGTTATCCTCAGGAAATTACTACAATCAAGGAGAGATTCGTAAGAAAGAACTTTTGCAGAGCTGTGATGTTTTGGGGATTCCACCCTCCAGTGTAATGATTATTGACAACAGGTAATTTATCTTTAACAATATAGAACTTCACTGGCAATAAATAAGCAACAGCATACTCAAAAGACACAAAAAACTAATGTGGGTGGATTAGAACATCTAATTTGAAAAGTCTACTTAAAATAGCTTCACATTTGTTTGTAAATGACAGTGTAATGAAAGTAAATTTTTTCAACTTCTGTTCAGGTTTTTTGTCTTGACATAGCTACCTCTCATAGATGTACATCTTTTAAAAATTTTTATTATAAATTTCAAAAATACACAGAAGTATGTAGAGCAGTATCACAACCCCCACAGCCTGTTACCTAAACCCAATGATTATCAAGACTTTGGTACACAGCACTTGCTTCATCTGTTCCCACTTAACATCTTCCGTGTGTGTGAAATATTTCACGGACAACCCCAGCCATTAGGTTATTTCCTGCCTGCATACCTAGGTACGCGGCTCTAAAGAAGATGGACATTTTTCGTATAGCTACAATGCCTTTATCACCACATCTAACAAAATTAACAATAATAGTAATACTTGGTGTCCTCCAACACCCAGGCCATATTGAAATTTCTCTAAGTAACTCAAAAATGTCTTTTTACAGTTGGTTTATTCAAATCAGGGTCTAAACAAAGTCCACAGATTATAATTACTTGAAACTCTGCATTTGATTTCCCTTTCCCCCATTCATGAATGGATTTCTTGTCCCACATTCTGGATTTCTCTGCTTCCTCACGGTATTGTCTAAGTTCTACCCTCCACATTTCTTGCACACTGGAAATACAGATTTAGGTCTAACTTGTGGAGATGAGAATACTCCCTGGGCTGTACTGTGTACTTTGCATCAAATCAGGAGACATGTGCTGTCTGATTGTCTGACCTGTGGTGATTCTACCATTGATCGGTGCATTCAGATGGCAATGGCTGCTCCCTTAAAAAACCCCCATCAACCTTTCATGTAATGTTTTTATGATTATTGCCTGAATCATTAATTAACTAAGAAGTTGCAAAATGGCGAGTTTCTAATTGTCTCATACATTCTATGTATACCAGCTGTGAAATTCTTTCATAAAGCGTAATTTTCCCTACTAATTGGAGCTGTTTAGTTACCCCGCTATATAATTTGAACCAGAAAGACAGGATAGATGCTTAATTCTTCCCCTTTAATTGACATTTTCAGAATAAAGAGTTGGTCACCTACATACCTCTAGTTGTGATCCATTGTTTATTTGTTTCTTGGATGGGAGAGGGCACTTTTTACTTTCATTAGGACTTATGTATTTTTATATATGAGGTGTTTCAGTTTCAGTCATTATGTTCTTTGATACGCAAATTGTCTCATCCTTGGCCAGTGAGCCTCTTCTTGTTGGCTTATATGTCCTTTTGATATGACTGCTGTAGTCTTGGTGATTGCCTTGCTTTCAAGGACAAGGAGACTTTCCAGTACCATCTTGTCTACTTTCCTTCACCAGTTCTAGAATCAGCCATTTCTCCAACAAACCTTGGTTTGTCTTAGTAAGAAATGGTATTTAGAGACCATAACCAGTGTACTAGGACTGTTCACCCTACAGTGTTATTTCTAATTGCCACTTGACCTTTATACTTTATAGTGGACAGAGCTAAGATGAATCTGGTTTGTTTATATGCTTTTGAAATAGGGTCTTGCTCTGTCACCCAGGATAGAGCACAGTGATGTCATCATAGCTCACTGCAACCGCAAACTCCTGGGCTCGAGTGATCCTCCTGCCTCAGCCTCCCAAGTAGCTGGGACTACAGGTGTGCACCACGATGCCATGCTAATTTTTCTATTTTTTTGTAGAGATGGGGTCTTGATAAATTGCTCAGGCTGGTCTCAAACTCCAGGCCTCCAGCAATCCTTCCTCCTTGGCCTCCCAAAGTGCTAGGATTTCAGGCTTGAGCCAGCCACCATGCCTGGCCAATTGTATCTGGTTTTTTTAGGAAGAAAAATAATCAGGAATATATCCCGATAATTCTAATTCAAAGTTAATATTACAGTCATTTGATTTAACATCTTTGTTTTTTGTTTGTTTGTGTTTTGTGGTTTTTAGAAACAAGGTCTCACTCTGTCACCCAAGCTGGCATGATCGTAGCTCACTGCAGCCTTGAACTCCTGGGCTCAAGCAATCTTCCTACCTCAGCCTCCTAAGTATTCAGGACTACAGGCATACACCACCACACCCGGCTAATTTTTTTTTTTTTTTTTTTTTTTTTTTTTTT
>RJWJ010024790.1:0-24707 GCA_004363605.1 Indri indri | reverse complement strand
CCACCTCACCTTCCTGAGTAGCTGGGACTACAGGCACACCGCCACACCCAGATAATTTTTTAAAAACATTTTTTATAGAGACAGGGTCTCACTATGTTGCTCAGGCTGGTCTCAAACTCCTGGACTTAAATGATCCTCCCAACATGGCCTCCCAAAGTGTTGGGATTACAGACTTGAGCCTCTGTGCCTGGCCCATCTCGATGAATTTTGAATGAACGAAAAATCAATTCACAGCAATGGCATATTCCACCACGTCTCAGGGAAGAAGAGCTGGTTTGCCAGGACAGAACTTCCCAGGGCTTCTGCAAGCCTGGGCCCACTCTAAATCAAAGCCATAAAGTTAAATTTGTGGCTTTGACAAATGTGTAATATATTATGGTTCCTGAATGATTGTGCCCCAAACTTCTAATTAGCATTTTGAGATGTTGTGCTTCAATACACATCCTTTGGCAATCAGAGATGAATGTGAACATTCTGTACCACAAGATACTGCACATTATATGCTATCAGCGTGGAACAGGTCTCGTCCCTGATGCTGTCCTCATCACTCATCACACTGGGCAGAGAGGGAATAATATGTGGGGTGTGGCATTGATAACCCACTCTGAACACCATCCCATTATCTGCAGAGCCCATGCTTTGGAAACAATTATACTCTAGTTTCGGGATATCACCCTAAATTTCAGATTCTTCCCATTATATTTGACACCTAACAGGGCTCTATGTATATTTTTCTTTTAAATAAGAATGATGTATGCAGTTCTCTGTATTGATTACAACAGTCATCGGTGCAAGTCGGCGACACAAGTGTCAGTGCAAAGAGCAACTGTAGCGATAGATTTGCAGTAAGTTCTCCTCTAGATCATAGTTACAATCTTTTTAACGTCCTAGAGCTTTGAAGAGAGGCTGGATGACTTCCTGCTCTGATTCACAGGATCAAACAAGCATAACAATGTTTAGCAAGATGTTATGAGAAATGAAGGGTGGATTTTTTTTTTTTTTTTATTTTCAGTGGGAATATCTTTGGAGTTTCAGCCAGTAAGATTGCTGGCTTGTGAATTTAGACACACCTTTCTTAAGGATACAGAAAAGTAACAAAATCCTTTTTAAAATCATTTACAGAAAGTAGACTTTATAAGGGCAGGATTCTGTCTCAAAAGCCCTGCTGAATTTCGTCAATTCTAAGACTCCTCTTTTCTCCTCCACATTTTAACATCTCTGGAACTAGGAAGCACCTCACAATCAATGGTGTCTTAATCTCGTGTTGTGTTTTAGCTGAATCATTTTTCTTTCTTAAGGATTGTGAAATTTACGTAAAACCAATTATGTGTTAAATCTGATGAAATACAAAAACTGATTTATTCTTTTAGCATATTTACAAGTATTATTAATATTTTGTCATTTTATCATTATTTTATTTAACTAACTTCATTATATGTCATTATTTTGTTATTACAACTATTATAATGCTTTTTGTGTCTACAAACCTTGCTTTCACTGAGAGACAAAACTGGAATAACCTGGTTTCAATAGCAAACATGTTTTTTGCTGGTTTCCTTAATCTTTGCCATGCTGTGTCCTCTTCCCTACTCCTTTTGCTATCAGTGAAAGCTTGAGAATGTTCTTGACACTGTTTTAACTCCATCTTTCCAGAATATTCATGGAGGCTGAAACTAGCTCTAGGAAGAGAAGGATAGTTCCTCTTTGTCAGCCTTGGGGACAGCGCGGAGAGGGAATTGTCCTACTTCCTTGTATCTAACGGCACTTCCTGGATTGCAGCTGTCTGTTTGGGGAACTGTTTCTCCTAACTCTATGTGATCACATCCTTCATTCCTCTTCTCCAGCCATTTTTCTCTAAATTCGTCTTTGTTATTCCTTCCACTTTACTCTCATTATAAATGTCATAACATGTACCATGTCATTGGATTGTAAAATAGTGTTTTCCAATGTCAATAGGCATGGCTTTTTTAATCTAACGACTATATTTTGTATGTTCATTTATATGCACATGTTTAAAAAATTATGAAAATAGTGATATACAAGGGCTGTCTGGAAAGTATCCAGCCATGGATACAATAGATACGTGGATATAATGGCTGGATACTTTCCAGACAGCCCTCGTGTATCAAATATATACCAAGTTTAAGAAGTCAATAAGCTATTTCAGAGCCTCGAAGATGCTATGTTTGAAAAACACGGCGCTTTTATGAATAGTTTATGCCTTTCTTAATTTTGTAAGTTTCTTGGGAAGATTATAGGAAATTTGCAATATTTTTATTTTAAGTATGTTAATATTATATATTTTATACTTCCATAATTATAATGTTTTAACCATAGCAAATTACTCCTGTGTTTCTCTTCATTAGGATAATTGTTATTCCTAAATATTTAAAAATGTTAAAATATTAATAACTTTTTAAATCTTTTATTTTATGATATAACAGTTTTAGAAATTGAATTTGTGCCTAGATGCATTATAATATTCCAGTTTAAACTCACAAGTGAAGCAGAGAGTTTGATCTTTAGTTAATCTATTTCTGAGTCTGGTTCTGACAATACTCAAAAAAGAAAGCAATTCAAGTCTAAGAAAGTGATGCCTATAAAAAATACAGATAAACATTGTTTGAACAGCATTGATACTAGTAGCTATGCTTTAATATGTAGAAATATTGACAACACTTTCAAAGCCTAAATAGTTTATGGAAAAATTTTCACTAGGTCATTTCATTCTCACCATGACCAAGAGTTGGGTGGTATTGTCACGCCTGTGTCAGAATGAGGAAGCAGAGGCTCGGAACTGTTGCTGTTTAACAAAACCAAACCACCAGAAAACATCAAAGCTGGGCCTGGAATCCCTGCCCTCTGCTTCCAAATTCCAGAGTCCACCGCATCTGTTCTACGTGTTTACGTATCTTCAGGTCACCCCCTTCGAACTTAGACCTGCACACACATTGCGCTGGGACCTGGACAGGCACTAAGGGAATAGCAGCAGCAAGTCAGAGATTCTGGTTCACAGACGGCACCTTCTTTCCCTGCCCTCGCATGGCAGCAGGGGTGAGGGTCTCCCGTGGGCCTCTTTTATAAGGGCTCGTATCCCATTCATGACGGCTCCACCCGTGACCTAATCACCGCCCAAAGGCCCCGCCTCCTAACAGCACCTCGGGGGTTAGGATTTCGACACGTGAATTTTGGGGAGACACGAACACTCAGACCACAACAACCCCTTTACAAAACAGCTCTGCAGTCCTTCTCCCTTGACATTCAACATGTTATTATTCAAATAATAATACTAATAAATATATCCGGAGGACAAAAGTTTCAATCCTACATCCTGAAAGAGATGTATTTTTGCCCTACTCATAGGCTGTTTTCTCTATAAAACATTTCCTGACTCCAGGCGACACCGCCAGCTTCTCTCTTGTGCCTCCTCACGCTCTGTCGACAGATAGATGTCATTTTTGTTTACATTCCTGCTCCCCGAATCAACTGTGAACACTTTGTCAGAGACAAATTTCGTCTTAGTCATCTTTGTCTCCAAGGTCCAGCACGATGTCCAGTGCATTGCAAGCATAAATATTTGCTGATAACATTTTCCTTTGATAAAATAACATTATTTCTCTTGAAATAAGCTTATATTTTATAACATATGACAGTTTTATTTTCCCCAAATTATTTTCCATTACCATTAAATTACCCATATGATTTGCCATAGATGCCTTCGAAGTGATTTAGTCGATCAAAACATATTTAAAAAAGAGGAAATACCAAGCCCAAATTCAAATCTCCACATTGACTAAAATTTAAATTACGCTTTTGATAAATGCCACTGTAATGGCAGTGTTTGCTACATCATACCTCTTAGACTTACATATCAGCATGGAGGACTATTGGAGAAGCCTCAAGAAGAACACGAAATATCATTAAAAGAAAAAGAAGGTCCTGATAGGAAATTTTAAATGAGTAACCACCATGTAACCTAGAGAGGTAGAATAAGTTTGAGTTGTACATGTGAAAGACACTGCGTGATAATATGGTTATACAAACTACTAAGGAAGACTGCATTCTTGCTGGAAATATTCCAAAGGATGGACCCATTCTGAATAACATAAGCTTTCATTTTGTTTGTATGATCCGTGACCCTCCTGTGTTAATTTCTATCTTAAATGTTAAGAAGGGGGGAAAGTGTTATTGTTAAAACTTGACACTTTTCTCTCATTCTCCCCTTATCCAAATAGTCCATTTGCTTGGATTATTACATTAATCCCCATTGGACATTCTAATTCTACCCCGACCACCCCCTCCAGATATTTTCAACATATCAAGCCGAGTGATCTCATTAAAATGTAAGTCAGATCATCTCAGTCCTCTGCTCAAATCTCTCCAACAACTTCCCATCTTACTTAGAGTAAAAGCCAAAGTCTTTACAATGACCTGTGAGGCCCCACAGTCTGACCTCATTACCTCTCTTCCTTGCTCATTCACTCCAATCACACCAACTTCACTGCTGCTCCTCAAACATTCCAAGTGCTCTTTACCTCGGGGCCTTTGCACCTGCCATTCCTCTGCCTGGAATGTTATTCCACACGACATCTGTCTGGCTCCCACAATAATCCCACAGTAACATCTGTCTGGCTCCCTTCCTCATCTTTTTAGAACTTTGTTCACGTGTCAGCTTAGCGAAGCCTTCCCTGGTCTTTCTATGTAAAGTTCAATCCCTAATTCCCCTTTTTTGTTTTACTTTTCTCCACTGCAGTTGTCACCACCTAACCTACTATATATTTTATCTATTACTTACTTATTTTCCATACATCTATATCTTTCCTTTAGAAATAAGGGATTTTTTCATCACTTTTTTTATGCTTGTATTAACAGAACATAGAACGTCTGATCCATCAAGGAACTAAACAATACATGTGCTGAATAAATTAATGACTGATGAATCCAACATTTTTTTTCTGTATCTGTATCTTAACCCATGCTGTACTGCCGGAGCAGAATACCTGAGAATGGGTAATTTACAAAGATCAGAAATTTCTCTCTCACCAAGAAGTCCAAGATCAAGGTGCAGGCAGGTTTGGTGCCTGGTAGGGGCCCACTTCCAGGATGGTGCCATGAAGGCCGCATTCTTCAGAGGGTGGAGGCACTGTTCCCCACCTGGCATGAGCAGAAGGAGGTGAACCCACTCCCCAAAGCCCCTTCCACTGTGGCCTTAATCCACTCGCAAGAGTGTCACCTGCATGACCTAAACATCTCCCATGAGGCCTGACCTCCCAGCACAGTTGCATTGGTAATTCTGTTTCCAGCACATGAGTCTGGGAGATGACAACTTTTCAAATCATAGCGTCATGTATTTAGGACTGTTGCCAGCCATCAACGCTTTAATAAAAGCCCACGTTTTATTGACTTTTGTCTCCTTGTCTCCGGGACTTTGTGAAGTAAGAGCCAAGGATGTCATATCAACGTCCACATAACTGTGTACATCGGTGGTGTCCCAAAGTGCGGTCCCTAGGCCAGCAGCATGGACATCACATGGGAACTTCTTACACACGGACATTCGTAGACCCACCTCAGGTCTGTTGGATCAAAACCTATACTGATGATAAGCTCCCCGGGGAATGTGATGCACACTAAAGTCTGAGATCCACTGATTCACCCCATAAGTTTGCTAAATCAGAAATGACAGTTGAGCTTTTAACACAGACCTTTTTTGTATCAGAGATTTCACAAGTTCTTTGGAGTAAAATACATTTGAAAATATTCTGGCCGCGGTAAATATTCCATGAGTCTTGTTCTTCATGACCCTACACCTGCCCTTCCCTTCCATGCCCGCGGCCATTCTCCCGGGCCAGGCCCTAACGTCTTACGTGTAGGTTATCACAGCAGTCTTCTAACTCATCTTCATGCACTAACTAGTCTTTTAACCACTCTCCATGTGCTAATACATTTTCTTGAATGTAAATTTTTTAATATGTTTTTGTTTCTGAAATAAAGATGCACCCTATAATTAAAGAGTAAATTTCATGTAGTGTAGTTTCTTATTTCCCCAAAATTAATTTTATGCCAAGGAGCTACCTTATAGTAGAGGAAATAAGGCATTTCCCTACACTGATTTGTTTCATCCTACATTGAATGGCCCTTCCCCTGCCCTCTTACAGCCCTGTTTTTCTCATCCTGCGGGCATCTTAATGTGAAAAACGTACACTAATCAATCTGGCTAATGTTAAGGAAGACCTCAGCTACGAAATGATCCACTGCATAAACGTGACCTCAATGCAGTCACATGCTCAGAGTTCAGTCTTTTCATTAAAAAGAAAAGTTTGCAGCTGCTTGCTTTCTGCGTCAGTCGGAGCTTTGCTTACGCAGCAGAGTCTCACCAGCATCTTCAGTGGTTCTCTCCGAGCCCTTTCTGGGTTCCTGAATCACGGCTCGGGAAGCGCCGTGGAGCACACACAGAGAATTCACAGTGTGAACCTCTCCGTGCACTGCAGCTCTTTCCCCTTCTGCTTCTCTGTCTTTTAAAATTTATTGCCTTTTCTTGCTTTGCTGCTCACAGGAACACAGGTTTTTTCCTGTAAGCCACGTTGTTTATGATCTCCCTAAATTTGGCCGTGGTGCACAGCAGCTGGGTCATTGTAACACAGTTCCCAGGATTCACCAGGAGGTCCGGGTTGAGTCAGCAAGCTCCAGCAGGCCCATGCTGCTTGCTCACGGATCTTCTTCTTTTCTTCTCCACTTTGGCTTTTCCCTTGGTTCTAGCGACCTTCTTCGGGGGTTCTCATTAATATGCCTGAACGGCCACAAATAATGGTAATCACAAGATAGCAGTGAAGTAAACAAACCTCCCTGTGTGTCTAAATAATGGCAGTGCAAGACAAGTTTCCAAATTAAGTTCACATAAACTTAATTTTTGGCTCCCAGCCCTAGCTGTACATTGGGACCATCAATTAAATGTGAGCCTCCGAAGGTAGGGTACGGCCACCTGTTTCAAATCTCCCTGGGCAATTGCTAATGAGAGCCGCTGATGAGCTACTGAACGCAGGCTACTCTGCTTGTGCAGGAGATGGGTGAGCAAGCCTACAATTGCACTTCTGTACCTGAACTAACCTAACCAGCTAATGATAGACCTAATTCTTATTGCCTTATGAGTCTCTCGTTTAAATGCTGTTTGCAGGCAAGTTCTGTATATGTCATCTGAAAAGCTGAAATAATAAAATTTAGCTGATTTCTTAGAAAACAAAGAAAGAATATAGTCAAGTAGGGAATAACATCATTATGTCAGGGATTGGCAAGGAAGCATCCCCACAGTGGACTTCAAGTGTTATAGTGAGAAATAGGCGCTCACTGGGCCCACAGGGATATGATATAACGCACAGTATAAATGCATTCGTCGCAGGATAAAGGGCCTTATGATGGAATTTTACCACGTTTCACATTGAGAATTCACCCGTGACATCCTTTATGCCATTGAAAGCATTCATTAAAATCCAATTAAATTAGAATGTAAAAGAAATACACACATTTATAAAACATGATTTTTCAAGCTGTGTTTTTGCAATTATAAAACTATCACGGAATACTGCCGTTAAAATGGCTAGAACGTTAATTCGATCTCACATCTATTTTCATTATCTTTCACAGTATTGAAATAGCAGCTGAAAAAAATAGATGACACTAACTTAATGAACTATAGTGATTTTTTAAAATGATCATTATAAACAAAAGCAATTCTAAATCAGGCCCACAATAATTTATTTCTTATTTTCATTTAAAAAAATTTTTAAAAAATTGAAATTCTATTGCTGTAACTCTAATTAAAGAAAATAGGCCCAACAGTATGGCATATAAACAAGGAGGTTTTCATGTATAAATATCATTTTATTAGCTCCTTTAATATTGCCCATAACTTTTAGCATAGTATTGGTAATTAAGATGCACTAGATAAAATAATTTTCCACTTGACACAGCAATCTACCATGATAAAGTATATATGAGGTAATAGAGAAGGAAACCTCCAGTGTAATATCTGTTTACCTCGGTTTCATGACCAGGAAGTATACCAAGGAATACATGAAAGAATTTAAAGACTTAGAATAATTCGGTAACACAGGTCTATGTGGCATAGGTCTGTTTTAGAAGAATTATTTCAAAGGCAGTGTCCAGAGCAACTTGGAAAAGTAGAGGCTGGACGTGGAGTCTGGGAGGTCATATAGTACCACACATAACAGACGAGGAGGACACGAGCCAAGGCACAGAATGGAGGAACTCAATTCGGAACATACCTCAGATGTCAAAACAGCGGATTTTGAAGATTGACTGTAGGTAAGGGATGAGGGAGAGGGAGCAAATTTCATTCTGGAGCAACTAAGGAGATGTCTATTTTGTAAAAGAGATATTTCCAGAATACATAAGAGCAAAATGATACTGGAGGCTTCTGATGCAAATTTTGAAGAGGAATATTTTCCAAATAGTTCTATTGCTTAAAGCACTTGGAAAAAGAATGACAAAATGAAGAAGTGAGCGTGAAAGGGTTGGGAGAAGGAGGCAAGTGGAAAGCCAGAAACCACAGACAGCCGCAAAGTGACAGGAGCTAAGGGGACACGTGGTTTCGAAATGCGAGTGACGCCTTGGAGGTGTGAGCGAGGACTGGGGGAAATGTGGGCAGAGCTCAGAAGGAACGAATGTGAGGAAGTGTGGACCAGCGAGCTGCCCCTTACGAGTAGGTGGAAACCCGAACAGCAAAGCAAGGCAAGGTGGTGGCTGTGAGGAACCGACCTAAACGAGAAACTGACTCTGCACGGTGGGAGGACCAGGACGGTGTGAGGTGAGGTATGTGACTTGGTAACGAGTCGTCAACTTGTTACTCTTAACAAAGCACAATTACATCAACAGAAACATTGTGAAGAGTAAATAAATAGGAGGTACTACGATGTGTTCTTTCCAAGAGATGAAACAATACCTGGCTTCTTTCTTAATAAAATCACAGTTTATCTGATCACCCTGCTCCATCAGCTTCTGTCACTGATTTGCTGATCACATTTCAGCTTCAGAAACCCACAACTTCCCGCCTGCCTTCCCAGCAGGCGCAATGTGGACCTTTGGGCATTATAGAGACTTGAGCTACAATGAAAGGAATGAGGAGGAAACCTGACTGTCCCCACCTGGAAGGCCAGGCCCCTCCCACTCGCACTAGACGGAATCTAGGTTTTAATTATGCAGAGCTCCATGTAAAACAGCGACAGTGACAGTCCACAGCTGTACAGAGTTCAGTGGATTCAGTTGATTTTTACCAGTTTTGGAAGTTTTCTATCTAGCAATTAATTATTGTCAAGAACTTGGCCGTTTTCATAAATGACTGGATGGGACATAAACACGTCACCTCTGCTTCTGCCATATTTAAGAAAGAGGAAGCCAATTTCAGCAGCTGGCATTCGGATGTAATCACACTTACCGGAATAACCATGGGGGCAGACACAGGTGTATCTCCCTATCTCGTTGACGCACGTAGCCTGGTTCCCACAGGGCTCCGAAACACACTCGTCCACCTCCAGGTCGCAGTGCCTGCCTTGGTACCCGGGGACACAGAAGCAGGAGTAGCCGTCAATGCCATCCTGGCACATGGCCCCGTTGCGGCAAGGGCTGGAGGCACACTTGTCCTGATCTATTTCACAGAATCTTCCAGCGTAGCCGGCAGGGCAGATGCAGACAGGGAGAATGGGGTCCTGACGGCAGATACCCCCATGTTGGCAGGAGCTCATGCCACAGGGACCAACGGCAGCTTCACAGGTCGTCCCACCGTACCCAGGAGGACATTGGCACAGAAAGCCCCTTCCTCCCGGGGTCTTCACACACGTGGCCTTTCCGTGACACGGACTGGAGAGACAAGGGTCTTTCATGTTGTCACAGTCTTTGTCTGAACAATGGCAATTATTGTCTGTTGAAAATCTCTTGCATGTAGAATTGTTTAGGCAAGAATCTGAGAGGCACCTGGTGTCGTTTTTATTGCAAAAGGAATCTACAAAAAAGGAAGAAATATCAAGATTAAACTTACAAATGGTTGAGGATAATGTTGAAGAATTTCTTTCCTTCTGACCCGTGGGCCCCTCAGACAAACTCACTAATGAAATACACAGTTGGTTGCTTTCTGATGATGTGTTTTAATCTCCCATTTGTCAGAACTTTCATGTGTTGTTAATAAGAAGCAAACTGGTTTGCTGGTTTGAGATTCTTCTCCTCCACGTTCCCTTTCTCAGGCGTAAGTGGAGTTGAGGAATGGGGTGAACTGAAGCAGCTGTTAAACTTTCCTAAATACACAGAATTTTGAAATTCATATTCTCTCATGGAAGATTTTGGGGAATACTAGGTGATGAATTACAAAACTGTTTCTGAATCAGTTGCCTAATTGCAACTAATATTTAAATAAATACCATAACTTGGTTTATGACTGCTTTATCACAACACCATTGCATGCTCTAAAACAAAAAGCATAGAGAAATTTAAAACAAAGTAATAAAATTCTGACTACTTACTGAAGATCTACTCTCTGCACTAAGCATGCTAGGTGTTTCACATGTGTTATTTCTTATCCTCACAGCAGCACAACATAATTGTGTACATTTTGCAGCTGACAGATTAAGTCCCTGCAAGAAAGTTGTTGTAGTAAAATTTGCAAACTTTCATCTTCCTGAAAATCATCTCTGTTCTAGGAATGAATTTTCAAAATTCTAATTGGAATAATAACCTTCAGGAAAGCAATAATTCTACAATTTTTCCCCCAAGTTCATTGGATACTTGCATGTGTGTAAATTTTCACTGAATATACACACATTATGGTCACAACATTTCTGTTTTCTTGATCTTGTATATTGAGAAGCTTTGCGATTTGGCAACTCAAAGTATCAGTCCACAAAACACTTTCTTTTCATGTGGATTCAGCCAATACATTATTCTCTTATTTTTACTTCCTTTCTCAAAACATTGCTCACAAACATCAAAGCAGATAACAGTACAGGCATGTAATAAAAAGGTTACAAAATGGAGAGTTTGCTCTTAAATCATGAGACACAAATCAGCCCTTCATGATACCGTGATACTCCTTTAAGTAAAACACTCTTTCCGTTTCCTCTTTCCCTCTCTCGCTCTATATCCCATACATATTATATATACATATGTAGCTGATTCTCAATTTAAGATGGTTCAATTTTACAATTGTACCCATACAACCATTTTGTTTTGCACTTTTAGTACAGTATTCAATAAATTACACGAGATATTCCACACTTTATTATAAAATAGGCTTTGTATTAGATGATTTTGCCCA
Source organism: Indri indri (assembly GCA_004363605.1). Taxonomy (NCBI): domain Eukaryota; kingdom Metazoa; phylum Chordata; class Mammalia; order Primates; family Indriidae; genus Indri; species Indri indri. Next base: position 13,390 of record RJWJ010024790.1, on the reverse strand, counting down.
ACTGTAGGCTAATGTAAGTGTTCTGAGTACTTTTAAGGCAGATTAGGCTAAGTTATGAGGTTTGGTAGGTTAGGTGTCTTAAATAAATTTTATGCTTACAATATTTTTTACTTGTAATGGGTTTATCAGGATGTAATCCCATAGTAAGTAAAGGAGCATCTGTGTATGTATCCTACTGGTTCTGTTACTCTGGAGAACCTGAACTAACGCAGATTTTGGTACCGAGAGTCGTTGTAGAGGGACAGAATTTTACGAATGAGTTTTCTGAATCGGTACTGGGGTTTCTGGAATTGGCTTCCTAATTGGATTAGATTTAGAGATGCTACTGACTCTATTGTCAACAGTACAAAGAGCAGTGATAGCCCGTGGTGTGACGTGGCAATACAGACACACAAAATATCTACATCGGATACATCTGATCAACAGGAAGCTGGGAGATTGTGTATCTGATCCTTCAGAACATTTTTGGAAAACTAACAAATATAATGACATTGTCTGATCACGCCTATTGTCACTGGACAAAATATTGAAAGAAAAGAATCAGCCCGGGGATTTGAATTCCCAGCTTAAGCATTGAACATAAGACTTGAAAGCTTCTACCTGTGCCCTGAGGGACACCCTCAGCTTGCAGCTGCAGGGCTGAAATCCTCGAAAATCAAATGCAGAATCTCATCCTATAATTGGCTGAATTACAATGCAAGTTGAATTCATAGTTGGGCAAGGAGTTTACTGTTCAAGTAATGGCATTGATTCGGAACAAGTGGGACCCTATACATTTAAATGGGGTGTCTGGGAAGGCTGTTTTGAAGGTGGGGACCTTGAGCCCTAAATTCTGATGAATCTTTATTGCAAGGGATAGTAGCCCCTCTTCTCCCTCTGAAAAGGTTAACTCTGCACTGCCTGGAGAAATTAATGGCTTTCCCAGGGCAACTGTCATGCTATGCTGCCCTGATTCCCTTAAGGACCCTCTCCCATCACTCCTCTTTGCTTCTAGACCTGTAACTAGACTCAAGTCCCAGCAGGGGCCCTAAAGGTGAGGTACAATCATGAGAAGGTACACTACACTCCAAAACACTACCTGTGCTTCTAAATTTATGCAGACAGAAACCCGGGAGACATGTGTGGGAATGAATAGTGAGAGTGTGGGATGATGGCAGAAGGAATTTCGACGATATTTTGTAGTTTTTGGTGTGCAAGTCTTTCACTCTCTTGGTTAAGTCTATTCTTAAATACTGATATTCTATTCTTTTTAATCCCATTGTAAATGGGATTTTTTAAAATTTCCTTTTCAGATTGTTCGCTGTTAGTGTATAGAAATGCAACTGATGTTAGTGTGTTGAGCTTGTATTCTACAACTTTGCTGAATTTGTTTATTAGTTCTAACAGTTTTAGTTTGTGTGCGTGTGTGTGTGAAATCTTTAGGGCTTTCTATACACAATATCATGTCATCTGAAAACAGATTTTACATCTTCCTTTTCTATTTGGATGTGATTTCTTTCTTTTTCTCCTCTGATCTAATTAGGTCTTCCAATACTGTGTTGAGTAGAAGTGGCGAGAGTGAGCATCCTTGCCTTATTCCTGATCTTAGAGCGGAAGCTTTCAGTTTTCACCATTGAGTATGATTTAATTGTGAGGTTTTTTTTATAGAGAGACTTTATTATACTGAAATAATTTCCTTCCCAGTTTGCTGAGTTTTTTTTTTTTAATTCATGCAAACATATTAAATTTGGTCAAGTGCTCTTTCTGCATCAATTGAGACAATCTTGTGGTTTCTGTCCTTCATTCTGTTAATGTGGTACATTACATTGATCTATTTCTATGTTGAACCATCTTTGCATTCCAGGAATAAATCCCACTTGATCATGATATATAATTTTTTTGAATGCACTGTTGAATTTTATATGCTAGTATTGTAGTATTTTTGCATCAATATTCAAAATTGATAAATTTTATTGCATGTAAATTATATCTCAATACATTATGACTCCCTCACATTTTAGAAAAACACAGAAAGAAATTAAACAGTCATAAACTTACAAGAGTGAAAAGAAAGGTTAAGGGTATAAACAGCAATAAATAAAAACACACATACATGTACACACATTGGAAGCTGTACTGCAGATGGCGGGTAGCAACAGGCTTGGTGTATCAGAGCAGGCAAAAACCCAGGCCGGCAGTGACAGAATCCCTGAACCAAGTCTGTTCATGCCATAGACCTCCAGAAAGGTTCAGGGGTCAGAGGTTCCAGGTACTTCTGAAATGATGATGCAAGTAGTGTTGCAAACAGGAAGGTTGTTTGAAAATCTGATCAGAAGCTATTAGACCCTGATATTCCGTCTTTCATTCTAAGACACAGAACAGTTGCCCTTCCCCCAGGAAGGCGTACTTAGAGACGTGGGCAGGCACTGCTGTTGATTATGGGGAGGGATTAGGAGAGAGCTGGGGGTTGCGCCGAAACTGATGTGGTAACATGGGACTTCTTATCTATATACAGAATTTCAAGACACTCCCCAACCCACTTCCTAATTCAGCCCTGAAAATGCAGCAGCCAGATTTACACCCCAGGCAGGAAACTGAATTCTTTCTCCTGACCAGGCAGGTAATGACACTGGATATTCCACAGTGCAATGGCTCAGCCAGATCACTCCAGAGCTCGAGAGTACAAGCCACTCAGAAAATGCTGATGAACTCTGGATTATACACAGAAAGCTTTCAAGTACCTCTTTTCAAAAAACCTACATACGTAAGAGTATATGCGAATCGTATATATGCATTATGGGGCATAATAACCCTTTAACTATACTTGAAATTATACTTTAATTGTACTCTAAAGAATAACGATAAATGAACGTAATGATGATAAATGAATATCCCTGTATCCACTAATCATTTAAGGAACAACAGTGCCACCTTCTTAAATATAGATTATATGAGATTATCAGAAATTTGAGGAAAATCTCTAAGATAAACACAGAGACCAAAACATCAAATTGTAAAGAAAAGCAACTTGGAAGAAACAATCTAGGGAGTTGGCACAACTCATAAAAAAACTCTATAATTAATATGTTCAAAGAATTAATAAAGTATACTACAGTAATGAAACGAGTATAGGAGGCTGTTAAAATAAACCTCTAGAAAACAAAGGAGATCTTTGTAATTAAAAATGTAGACACAGAAATAAATCCAACTGAGCGATTAGACGATAATGTTGAGAAAAATTTCCCAAACACTAGACAAAAATACTGAGAGATGGAAATAGGAGAGAAAGAAATAAGGAAGTAGCAAATCAATCAAGGAGGAATTCAAAATGAGAGAACAAAGAAAATGGGTGTTCGTTGTGAAGGAGGCGATGAAAAGAGGGAGAAGGAGATGGCAAATATGACAGAAATAATAAAAAAATTCTGAGAACTAAAAACAGGTAAGTTTAGAGATTTAAAGATCCCATTGAGTATCCAAGAAAACTGATGAAAACAATAAATTTACACCAAAGCATATCATGGTGAAATTTTAGAACATCGGGGACAAAGAGAAAAATCCTCAAACCTTTTATGAAGTGGGACAGAAAACAGTACATTTACAAAGCAAGAAATTATTAATTTATCAACAGAAGCATTGGGAGCTAGAAGATACTAGAACAATGTCTTAAAAATTCTTACAATAAATAATTCCCAAATTAGAATTCTATGCCCAGCTAAACTACTAACCAGATTTGAAAGGAAGAAAAACATTTTCGAGAATTAAGATTCAAAATTTTACCTTTCATGTTCTGTTTTAGGAAGATTCTAGGGAATACACTCCATGAAAAATGGGGAGGTGAATCAAGAAAGGGGAAGACGTGGAATCTAACAAAGGAAAGAAGCAGAAGTTGCTGAAAAGAGGTCCCAGGATCCCAGACGTGCTTCCAGCAGAGAGTAACCAGCCGCTCTAAGCAGCAAGAGAAAGTGGGGCTTGAGGAAGGATGTCTCCAGAAAGGTAAATGTATAGAGTATCATATGGAGAAGTAATAGAAAACTAAATAGACCTATTTAAAAAAACAAGTTTTACTGGTATTAACTCTAGAGAAAACTAAAAGTTATACAAGAAAGGAAATAAAATCAGCAGATGTAATTGAAGTCAATAAGCAAACTGCAAAGAATATGAGATCAATATGTAATTGAAGAGAATGTTACTTTTTAATAACTACAATAGTAATAATACAATGATATAACTAATATTGGGAGCAATAGAGTTGTGTGTGTCTGTGTGTGTGTGTGTGTGCGCGCGCGCACAGCTGAGAACTGCAGTTAAATCTATTTTCACCATAGTAAGATTTCAATAGATCATACTAGCATCTAAAACTAAAAAAAATCCGCCTATTATTTGGAAATATAAATTTAAAAAAAGAAGAAGAAATAGCTAGAAGAGTCTCAAGTATTTACTTCTAGATAATGTACATTCAGAGCAAGAAACCAGGAACAGGGGTGGTGAGAGGGGTATTGCTGTTTCCTTCATAATCCATGAGACTTCTCAATTATTACTGAATAAATCTGATAGAAGTATTTTTAAAGCAGTGTAGACATATTTATAGTCTGCTCACATATCCTATCCCCTATCGCTCTGTTTCTGTGTACTGGTTCTGGACAAGATCATCTCAGCCACACCCGCTCGCCGTGTCTCCTCCGGGGTGACTCGTGTCATTGGCGCCGTTTGCTGCATAGGTTGTGGGTGTGCCCACAGGTGAGATGCTAACAGCCTTCGTGGGAAGCAGCCCGTGACATGGGCATTATTAACGGTGCTACTGCAGAGCTGACTGCGCTGAACCAGACAACTACGTGTCAAAATGAAAATTCTATTTTTCAAACATGTAAACGAACTGCAGTTTACTGCATTATTAAAACTAACTAAATAACCATAAATAAAAGCAGACCGAGGTCAGACCAATGATGGGAATGTCATGAGGTAAGGATTATGATTATCCCAGTTTTTGTAGCCATGCTTGAAAAAAATGTGTATACGATTACACCTGGCACGTTGTGTGCACCTTCAGTGAACAATGCAGTAATTTTCATAGTGATGACACCTTTAGAATAAGACTTAGACACACATATAAAAACAAACCTTACAGGATTATTTAAAATTATAATTGGAATTTAGTTCCTAGAGAAATGACCATACAGAGTTTTTTTTTCCAGCTTTCATAGGAGACTTACATACAGAGTAGGGAATTTTACTGGATGTGCAGGATAATTGATATTTTCAGACCAATTTATTTAGGCTATAAAATTGTTTCCTTGCAGTAAAGTTTGCCATCTACTGGCTATTGTAAGAAGTTCTACAATAGCAGGTTTCAGACTTTTTCTTTTTGTTCTCTTTCTTTCTTCCTAAGAGCAGCAGAATTCCTTTAAGAAAAATGTCATGAGTAATCCCAATGTACAGAATTGGAAAGTGGTTCTGGTCAGGCTGGAGCAGGGGAGGGGCCCTTGCAGCCCAGCTCAGCCGGGCTCCTGCCTTCCCCAGGGACACCTCCAGGGAGCCCTGGGTTTGAGACCGGCAATTGGAAAACCTCTGGAGAAAATAAAGTATGTTATAGAGCTACTGTAACTATTTCTGTATTTGCCACTGGTATTTCTAGCGTTAAAATGAAACACTTTCGTTTGCTGAGAAGTAAAAACTAATTTGACCAAAGAAGATGAAACCCCAAATAACGCTAAGTGTATTGCACATGTGTGTGTTTTCTAATAATTAAATTTACTTGGAAAACAGCTTTAGCTTAATTATAAGGTGGAGTACATTTATTCAGAGCAATGAAATAGTGCAAAGTGCTTTCAGGGAAGAACATTTTCATCATTAATATTATAAATAGCACTAATTCCTTTGTCCTGGATGTTCATGCACTTATCTATGAAATAGGTAATTCTGACTTAAAATCATCAATCAAGAATCTGAAAATTTTATCTAGTGTTTTTTAATTATCAACATTTTTGTCAACTTCTATGTTGAGCAACCATTGATTTGCCAGAAAGAAGACAGAGCTATGGGGAGTGGCCCCAGACTTGTACCAAGCCCGGCTCTGCCGCTCAGAGCGAAAGGAGAACAGTAGAACCTACTTCTTAGCGGGGATTAAGTCACTAAATTTAAATGCTTTGCAGACACATAGTACGCGCTCAATAAACACTAGCTTTCACTGTTATAAGATGTTTAGAGGTGGTTTGGGGGTTCCTAATAGAAAATTTACTAGGCTAGTGAGAAACATAACAATAACGACCAAAAAAAGTACACTGCACTAATAATTTTCACTGAAGGAATTTTACTTTAGGAAACAAAGCAACAAACACAAGTACACCCTCACATAGAGGGCCCATCAGTGCAGTGATTCAATATGCCAAATGCACCCTTCCCACAAAGGACCTGGGCTTTGTCAGGATCAAACAAAAATAAGCATGGAATAGAGCTAGAAAAGATTTGTTCTCTAGCATTTGTTTTTTGGCAGGAAAATCTTTAACATCTAAGTATAAATTTGAATACCAATTAAATGTTTGGCCCAGAGAAATCCGAGCTTATGATATAAGAATTGTAGTAAGGATGTAGTTGTTCAGAAGATCTGCTATATTGTCTTCAAGTACCTACTTATTGATAATAAATGCCCAATAAATATTTCTTGAGTATTAATTTTCAAAGCCAAGTTTCTTACCTTAATGATGTTTCTTTATGTATAAACTATGCATATGCATTTATGTATACACATATATGTAAATATGCAATTATTGATCCTTGGTCTTTTTAAAAATTGTTTTTTATTGAAATATCCTCATAATCACTATGTTCAGTCTTTAAAATTTTTTTTATTTTCCCTTTTTTTTTTTAAATTCTTTTCAATCTTTTCTTAGGATTTACTAACTTAATTCTCCCCATAACTCTCTAATTATATCTGTCTCTGGGTCTCATTTTAATTGACATTAACTTTAAGAATCAAATTTGTCCTCTGAAACACAATTTCTTACTCCAGTTGATAGGATTGTAGTCAAAGTTCCTTGGTGTCACCTGTACCTCAATGTTTCAGTAAAAGGAAAGGAAGGAAGGGTGGATAGAACTGTCATTATTGCTCATATTTGGGTTAAAATATGTATTTTTAATATGCCTCATATTTAGCTAGACCAAACACTCCCTGATGTACTCCCCTAGTACATATAAAGTTATCTGGGCTCATTGCTCTGGGGCTCGTGTTTTTCTGGGGTTCCCCCATAAAGTACTGGGAGATGGGTAGGGACCTGGGGGTGTCGCTACCAGGGGTGGGAAGAAAACATGCCAGATGTGGTATGGAGTAATTTGTTTTTTCAGTATATATGGTTGGCTTTATGTGAGAAATGGAGTAATTTTTTAAACACATGAAGGAAAAGCTCTTTCTATGTTAATTCTATCTTTAATATATATTCAACCTAATTTTACCTAAATAAAAATGAGGAACTGTGAACACAAAATTTGATATTCCCAACATTGAATGGTTTCTTATATTCTTTTACATAAAAAACTTTTCATAAAGATTATTCAATAAATATTTGCTAATGAAATGCCATTAGAATATAATGGAAAGTATAAGCAATGCTACTGGAGATAGAAATGTCAAAATTTCCTGGTCTAAGAATTTCAGTTGATGAGAATAAAGTGGTTTGTTGAATTCTCTTTAGCTTGATTTTCTGCAGAGAATGAAATTTAATTCCAGGGTTGGGGTTGGAGGAAGGTGGTGCCGGAGGGACATGTCTGTATTCAGGACACAGACGGAATGACTAGCACAGGGTAGGTAGTCAACAGAAATTTGTTGAATAATGAGTGAATGAGCAGGAAAACCTGAATCCTCATTTAAGCCTCACTGTGAAATTCTTACTGTGGCCTTTTTTGATAAAATCAAAAAGAACAAATAATTGGTTAAACCACTTACTTTGATGCACAGTGTGATAGAATCCACATGGAGTGGAAATAAGATGAAGATAGGTTCTTTAAGACCATTCCTTCCCTTTGCATTCCCACGGCCTCTAAAAACCAGGCATTTACAATCTTATATGTAGTTATTTTCTGTATACAGGGTTTTAAATACTAAATGGAGGCCAATTTAGTCTAATGAAGAGAGTACCGTTTTATGGTCAGAGATTTGAATTTTGGTTCTGCTATTTACCATCTCTGAGACTTTAGGAAGATCATTTGTCTCTGAGCCTCAGTTTCCTGATTTCTGAAGTAGGTGATATGTAGCCGTAAGCATAGTGGGTGAGAGCATGGCCTTCAGAGCCTGGGCTCAGATTCTGGCTCTGCCACTTTCTGACTCTGTGAGTTTTATCAAGATTAACACCTCTGCGCTCAGTTTCCATTTTTGTAGAAATAATACCATCCTGAAGAGTTTTTGTGAAGTAGATTAATGAACATGGAATGCTTGGTGGGACAGGCACAGAGTGAGCAGTATCCGCCATCAGTGTCAGTGACGGTGTTGTAATTACCATTAGGAGTGAAAGATAATAGACATAAATTTCCTCGTAAAAATCAGGGATAGAGTAGTTTTAAAATCAGTATTATCGGCCTTTTCTCTCAGTGCAACGTCCAAAGCATATGTATCTTGTCACCCTTCGATTGACCAGCAAGGCACCATGTACGTAGTTGGTGCTTGGTAAATGCATGTTTAATATATGAATAAATTCAAGAAGAAGACGACCGTGATATTGGAAAGAGAATTTTGAGTTTTGGGAGTTTTTAAGAGGTATTAATACAAGTTTATCATCAGCACACATTCTCTGAGGATCATACCTAACAATCCAGGTAAGTGCCCAACATCGTCAACTTAATATTTACCATTGTTAACTCACATGCAAACTCTCTGAAACACAATTTTTTTACTCCAGTTGAGAAGATTGTTTGTGGCCAAAGATCACTAGTGTCCCCTGTAACTCAATATCCCTGTTCAACTGCTATCTCCTCTTTAGCGAGTCCACAGCCTCACTGAGAAACTTTTCCATGGACATATTTTAAATCCCCTGTACAAGATGGGCATTTTACTCGGTGCTTTTGTATACAATTTCTGGTCATCAACATCATCACAGATGAAATCAGGAGCCTGCTGAAATAAAGACGTCTCTTTCTCTCGAAGCTTCTCCATGAGAATAAAGCCTCTGGGTCCTCCTTTACAAAACCTGTGCACTTAAGCATGGGGTCTGGCTTGGATCGGGTCTCCGTCACTAGGGTTAAGGTAATGGACCAAGTGCCTTTGCCGCTGGCTGCAACCATCCACCCCTAGCTCATCGACGACGACCTGCCCTTTGTCATCCTTAGAACATGACTAAATAATGTACATTGTGAAGGTCACTTTTACTAAATGTCAATCACTGAAAATTTTAATGAGGGTCTAATTAGGTCCCTTTGACATTAAATTCATTTAAAGCTAATCAGGCCTAAATTCACCGACCTTATTATAATCCATGTATACTTTAATAATGACAGGCTTCCACACGACCCTTCTTTTACTTACGGAATAGACTTACATGTCATTAGCTCCTTTGCCACTAGAAAATTGAAATTCTCACAATAAAGCTAAAAATGTTCTGAACAGAAAGAAAAATAAAAGTTTTTTACCACTCTATAAAGCCATGTTTTTTAAAACTGATCAATGATCAACAAATACGACTTCAACATCAATTATAAAAAAATGGCACCAAAACTTAGCTACACAGCACTTTTGTTCTAAAAAGAGATTTGAAGGTTTTAATATCTTCAGTTAGATTCTTATCAGTGTGCTACGTATACCGTACACAATTTAGGTTAAAGAAAACATAAGCAATGTAGGTAGAATAAATGAAAACAGCCCTTCAAACTCCAGCCTCTTCCACTGTACATCAAAATAGTATGGGCAATCGATATAAGAATGAAAAAAATTAGAATCTAATGTTTCAATTTTATTATTAGTATCATAAAAATGTCTCCAATATATTGGTTCCTTGCATAACCCTTGTGTTTCATTTAATCCTTACAGAAAAATTATGGGGTTGGAGGTATCATGTCCCTTTTATAAATATGAAATTGAGGTTCAGGAATGTCAAATAACTTTCCCAAGGTTATGCAGCTAATACGTGGTAGATCAGGATGTCAAGAAGATGTTGAAACATTTATTCAAAAAAAATCCAAAGGAACAGGAAGAAGGAATCATAAAAAGAAACACCTAAAGATTATCTAGATCAGCATTAGCTGATCAGCACCTCCCAAACATTAATGTTCATATGAACCACCGAGGATCTGGTTAAACTGCAGATTCAGGAGGAGGGGGCCTGCGGTTTGGCATTTATAACGAGCCCCCAGGTGATGCTGATGGGCTGCCCCACAGACCACACTCAAATAGCAACGTCTACATCAGCACCGTCGAATAGAAGGATTATACGAGCTGCATCTGTAATGCTGTTTCTAGTAATCATATTAAAAAGAAAAAACAAATAGGCAAAATTAATTTTAATAGCCAAATATATATAAAACATTACCATTTCAATATATAATCAGTATAAAGAATTATTAATGAAATAGTTACCCTTTTTTCATTTTAAGCCTGGGAAATCCCAAGTGCATTTTAGACCCTCAGCACACTTAATTCTATCTAGTCCCATTTCAGATGCTCAAAAGCCACATGTGACTAGTGGCTGCTACACTGAACAGTGTAGCTCTTGACTGTTTCTCATATTTTTGGTCTAGGAAAATAACGTGTGGTAAGACATTAGTCCCTTAGAATTTAAATTGTCTTCTTTTGTGGCATTCTTATAGCAGTAGCCACAAATAAAGGCGTCTAAAGCACTGTGAGTTTAATTATGATGCATATTCAAACTGTGCCCATCCTTAGAAGTCCAATGCAAAGTGTACTTTTTCCAGGAATCTTTCTCATATTTTTGCATGCTTGACTTCCGGCCTGAGCAACCACAGAACTTACCATTGTTAAGATACAATTTAACCCTTATCTATATATTTCCTAAATTGTTCTTCGTTTCATAGATAAAGGCTTGTTCTTACAATAAGCAAATAAACTCTTTAAGTTCAGGAACTATAATACATGCTTCTTCAGTCTGCCTGAGTATATGTGATCTGTGTATTCAGGTGTTGATAGTTTGCTTTGCTGATTAATTTGTTCGCTTACTCTGTGGCTCACTCCACATAAACAGAGAGAATGATTTGTTTCCATCTGTCAGAACACTCTAAGTTGTGAACCAGATTTGGGGGAAAAATCAGGTTACTGTGGTTACTGGATAACTTGGAAGCCATCATGAGTATATTTCATTTTCTTTTTCTTCGGCTAAGTCTCATGGCACCGAGCACGACAGCCACAATGCCGTTGTGCCTATGGTCTGGATAAGATTTCGAAGAGCTCACGAATGCCTCCCTGCCCTGAGTGTTCTGCTGTCCTGAGCAGGCCCGTGGTGCACACAGACAAGCCCCAGCTCATCCGCACAGCCCCGTGGCCCACGTGGAGAATGGGCCTTGATCTCCCAGGGACAAACTCTACCCGTGAAGGCTACAGCAAGTGAACATGTCATGAATTCTGAGGCTTCGCGGCTGAGCAGGAAATACCAGGGAAATGGCAATATTGCAGCTCTGTTTGAAATCACAGAGAGACACATGTTGCTGACATCCTTCTGAGAGTTGAAAGGGAATATCTCATTTTTTGAACTCGCAGCTTAACTGAGTAGAAAAGAATAAAAGTATAAAGATCGCTCTATTGTAGAAAATGCATGAGCTATCGTACCCTAGATGAAATCACTCTTGCTCAAGTGTGGCCACGATATTCTCTTTTAGGAGGCCATGGCTACGCCTTTGCACTGAGATTACTTTTGGGGTTAGGAGGGAAAGAAGAATGAAGTCAAGCGAATAGTTTATTAATTTAAAAATCAAAAAATTTAATAAATTAATATTTTGTTTAATAACATAAAGTGCTTTACTTTATATAATTTTTTAAAAATAAAGCCCATGTTTTATGCATCACTGTATACACTTCCAGTATACATCATAGAGTGGACAATCAATAATTCACTATTGAACTGAACCAAGCAAGTTAATCCCCATCTCCCTAAATTTAACTATTTGATGAAACTTAAACCTTCCATCTTTGTTTCTCTTGAAAAATTATATCCAGACTACTGCAATCTTTTCTTGTACCCTGTGCCTACCATAGATTCTCCTTGATCTTTTGCTTATAAGGGCTCTTGAATAACACTTATCTATGAGATGGGGGCTTTTGTTTTTTTCTATGTCACTTTTTACTACACTGAAACTTAGTAAATTCGGGAAAATTTTACTAAAATTCCTCTTATGATACCAAATGGGCGAAGTTTCACCGAAGCAAGAGCCTTTGGGTTATCTACGAGAAAGTTGATAGACTTTATAATGAGGACTATTTGTGGTTTTCCACAATTGTGTTGACTACTATTAAATCTATGGCTTTAAAATTATTTTGATTTCATGTGTAGAAATAGAGGAGGGATGCTGTCAATTATTTCCAGAAGTGAAGGAGCCTAAGATCCTATCAGCTAAAGCCAGGTCTTTATAGGATAATTCACCATTTAGTCTTTACAAAAATAAAAGCAATATTTAAAGACCTTCTTCAAATAAACCAAGTTATATTTATCCTCCAAGAAGATACTAATCCTGTGGTATAAAAGGGGTTAAGAGACCTTAAAGAATCCGTGCACCGCAGGTCTATTGCTAAAGCTCCCTATCAGTTGTTATAGAAACCACTTGCAGCTGAAAATCTCCCATCACGATTATTGCTATAGTAACCACCAAAAGACAAGAAGCCGGTTTTTCATACATTTGTCATCATCCCCTGCTGCCCAAGATAGTTTTTCTTCTAAATTCTCCTATGTTGCTGGAGACATAGGAGGAAAAAGAGTAAATAAATTTGATGGGGAAGAAGAAAAGAAAAAGAGAAATGAGGACACCTTATAAGCAATAAAGTGATAAGTATTTTGTTTACACTTTACAGAGAAAAGAAATTAGACAAACCAGTGTTTAAATTGGTGACCAAATCTCTATTTCCACCTGTTGGAACTCAAAGTGAGCATTAAAAAATTAAATGTAAAAATATTCTCATATTTTTAAAGCCAACGTTGGATATTTCAGAGAATTTCCCAATAATATACCTGTGCCCAATATTATCTCTTCTTCTGTAAATCAAATTACATATGTAAGGTGATTTTCTTTTTTTTTTTTTTTTTTTTGAGACAGAATCTCGCTCTCTTGCCTGGGCTAGAGTGCTGTGGCGTTAGCCTAGCTCACAGCAACCTCAAACTCCTGGGCTCAAGCAATCCTCCTGCCTCAGCCTCCCATGTAGCTGGGACTACAAGCATGCGCCACCATGCCTGGCTAATTTCTTTCTATTTATAGTAGAGACGGGGTCTCG
>RJWJ010024789.1:0-24518 GCA_004363605.1 Indri indri | reverse complement strand
CAGGCATGCGCCACCATGCCCGGCTAATTTTTTCTATATATATTTTTAGCTGTCCAATTAATTTCTTTCTATTTTTTGGTAGAGACGGGGTCTCGCTCTTGCTCAGGCTGGTCTCGAACTCCTGAGCTCAGAACGATCCGCCCGCCTCGGCCTCCCAGAGTGCTAGGATTACAGGCATGAGCCACCGCGCCCGGCCTCTACTTTCACTTATTCTTTCACAATGATAATAGTCCATGCAAAATATGTAAATTACATCAGGGATGTTCAGGCAAGTAATTTCCCCAAGGTCACATAATGAGTGGCTAAGCTGTAAATAAAGCCCAGGGTCCTCAGCCTTCACCTACTGCTTTTTCTCTCACACAACTCTACTTCCTAATAGATATTCTCATGTGGCCTTGATTTTCTTTACATGATCTTGAAATACCCCGAACAACTTCAGAATAAGATGGAGGTTATTATTGTTAATTCACCATTTTCCCTAAAACATGAAATAACAGTGGCCCCTCACGTACCATCACAAGCTAAAAGAAACTGCCCTAACTTACTGTTTGCCTAAACATCATATAACGTGCCCACCTCATAGCTAATTTAGTAATGCAGAAATCTCCTATTCTGGGGACCATAACTTAACTCCGTATCTGAAGAAGAAGAATCTAGAGGATATATATTCCTTTTGGAAACCAGCATTTCAACTGTATTTCAACCAGACAACTCTTTTTACACTGTTCAGTATAAGCTAGAACATACAACAGATTATACGGCGAACGGCTAGAGCCAGGGCCCCTTGAACCTGTCTCTCCCACCTCGGTGCCCCCTACCCTTCTTCTGCCCTAGTAACTGCCTGCGGGGGGCCCAGGAGGCACGAGGCTGGGCTGAACTGCAGTGGATTGGGGTGGGAGCTTGAGGGAAGGATGAGGGTTATGGGGGCGGCAAGAATGGGTTGGGGAAAGGGTGGTGGAAGGAGAAAGAAAAACCCAGAGACATGCAAGTGGCTCCCTAGCCAGCTGTTCCAGCTGCTGCTTCCTCCAGCACAGGGCAGGCAGTGCAATATTCATGCCCCCCAATCTTTCTCACCACGACCTGTCCCTCCAACCCAGCCCAACACACACATTTCTCCCACACCCCACAAGAAGCATATCTCCAGCCTGTACCAGGGTAGTAGGGAGGAGCTGGGGGGAGGGGGAGGCAAAAAAAACCAAAAGGGGGTGCTGGAGACAATAAACCCGTTAAATTCTCTATCTGATGGTTCTTTTAATTTATTGTTGAACAATGAGCTAGGAATTAAAATTACATCATGGTACGTACAAACCAATCTCAAGCTAAGATGTTTATTATTATTTTTATACTTTCCACAAACATTTAAAGACTTACAGATTAGTTCCATTAAGTTCATTTGACTGAAAGGCTAAAGACCAGATGTCAGCTCTAACATATGAGGGGGAAAAAGGCTATACAACTAATCTCAATTTTATACATATATTATGATGAAGATTTTGGAGCTAGTGTCAAACACAAAATCCTGCTTTCTAAAATTATTTATTTTAAAGAGATGGGGTCTCACTATGCTGTCAAGGCTGGAGTGTTGTGACTATTCACAGGCTTGCATACTGCACACTGCAGCCTGCAATCCCTGGCTTCAGCGACCCTCCCACCTCAGCTGCCCCAGTAGCTGGGACTATAGACGCACACCATGTCCAGCCAGTCCTGCTTCTAATGCTTCAATTTGGGTAGAACTTTGTTCTCTGTAATGTTAACACTCCTTCAGATAATAAGTGAGGAAATTCCAAAGATCAAGTTACTCAGTGTTGCAACTGCTGAAAGCACACAAATGGCAGCTCATTTAGCTTATATAATCCTGCAAATGACAATGGCAATAACCATGGCTATTATAACATTTTCTATTGCTTATCATGTGGCAGCTTATCATTCCATGTATTTTACTTAAAATGACTCATATGATTCTTACAATAATCCTATGAACTAGGTACCATTACTATTCCTATATTAGAGAGGAACCGAGACACAGAGAAGTTAAGTAACTTTCCCAAGGTCACACAGCTAAAAAGCAGAAGATAGGATACAAATCCATGCACCCTGATTCCAGGGTATACCACAAAGACAAGAGAACTGCATTTACTACCTCTTATCATAACAGATTCCAGACAGCAGGCTTGCCCTCTCCTCAGTCCTGACTCTTCTTCAGTCCTGACTCTGCTACTGCACCAGTGCAAACAGCTCAGGGCTCTCACCTGCCACCTGACAGGCTGGGGAGACCCATTAGACCAGCAGACAAAAGGGGACCCCTAGAGGTGAGCAGCCAGCCAGAAGGCTGAAAGACAAAAGCCACTGCTGGTGCCTGCAGGGTGCTACTACTTTATCTTCCTTCGAGCAGCAGCAACAAACAAGACCACACAGTGGGGAAAGGAATTGTTTCAGGCTGGCAAGTCCTAGGGGAACTTCAGGCAAGTGCAGCAAACCTTTTTAAAGAAATTACTATGTACCAATCTCTAGGGATAAAAAGAAGAGAAAGACACTGTCTCTGCCCTCAAGGTCACTGCAGAGTGAGAAACTTACAAACCTACACTGCTGCATTATTGTTTGATACCCACTGATAAAAGAGCAACAGGTCCAAATGAATGGGATTGAAACACCAAGTTCTTGCTCCCTTATTTGTTGGACTCTTAAAAGTAATATCTTTCTGAAGAAGTTGATTTCAAAGGACAAACTTCCAGCTTGAGAGCATGGTACAAGATGGACAGTAAATAGAGATAATATTAAAGTATATCACTACTTCTCAGTTTAAATGGATGAGGACTGGAAACTATTATAGCATATTCATTTGCTGAGTGGAATGATAGAGCAGACAGGAAAAGAACTGAGACAGAAGAGAGCGGTGATAATTCTGAGAGAAGTCCTTGCATAGATAGAGAGGATGGATCTGGTACACAGTGGGAAGTTTCATCTCAGATAGGGACATGGACAATACATTCCATGTCACAGGAGGGAAGGCAGGCTCAGTAGAACAGTGCTGGAGGAAAGACGAAAGTTCAATTGCCTCTTTTTCCTCTTCAGGACTCTGAGTTGTTGTTTTAGTCAATTGCTTTTTTCCTCCAGTGAAATAAGCTGTGAGGTCATCTCTGAGACTAAGCTCAGAGTAAGGAATGGGGAGTGAGTATGACAAATTGTACTGTAGTTGTTGTGGAGAGTGGAAAAGTCAATTGACTAGAGAAATAAGGAAGCATTGCCAAATAGTATTTAGGGCCCTCTTGGGGTTTGTGGTCACAATTCTAAAGTGAGATCAGTCAGTATGGTTATACCTTTTTCTCTAGCCCTGTTCAGCTGCTGAGGTGTAGAGTAGAGGGAGAGCCGATTTTAACTAAGGTTGCCAAACCAGTATGACCGAGGGAGTGATTATAATGGTAGACTACAGAATCTAACCTGGACAAAGAGGGGAACAAGGGTGTGATCATTTTAAGTAATTGACATTCAAGACAGTGGGGGCTGGTAAGTCTGAAATCTGCAGGGCAAGCTGCAGGCTGCAGATTCAGGGAAGAGCTAATGTTGCAGCTCGCCTGGAGCCAAAATGTGTTCTTCCTTGGGGACCTCCATCTTTTCCCTTAAGGTCTTCAACTGACTGGACAAAGCTCATCTATATTATGGAGGGTAAGTTGCTTTACTCAAAGTCTATGTATTTAAATGTTAATCACATCTTTAAAATACTTTCACAGCAACATTTAAACTGGTATTTGACTAAAATTGGGTATGATGGCCTAGGCAAGTGGACACATAAAATTAACCATCACAGAAATATTCATAGAAAAGGTTTAGGATGCAGGGCATCTTTTTGGTCACTGTCCAAGCATGAGTTTCAGAGAGCACAGCAGAAGTTAGTTCAGGGAGGGGTGTGAGATTAGGACACATAAAAGGAGAATCAGCACTTTCCTGGGATGGAGAGGATGCGATGAGGACAGATTTTAGTCTCAAAGCTCTTGGTTCAAGATTGTGCTCCACCACTTACGGTATGATTCTAAACAAGTTTTTCATTTAAGCCTCAGTTTCATCATCTTAAGAAGGGATAATAATGAGGAAATGGCTTAGTACAGTGGCTAGCATACAGAAAACACTCAAAAACGTTAGCATTGTCACTACAGTTGGTATTCAACCCCCCATTGCTAAATTTGACTGGCTTAAAAAAAAATTAGCCTTTATTATTACAGGAAGACTCAATACTATAAATCTATCAATTCTTCCCCCAAATTATTCACAAATGTAATGTTATTACACTTAAGTCTGAGAAGATGCAGTAGAAAAAAAATTTCAGTGAGTTTTTTGATAAACTGCTTCTAAATTATATTTGAAAAATGAACGTGTAAGAAAAATACAATTCTGAAAGAAAGTAAGAGAAATGTGCATCACCGATATCAAAACTTGCTAGACGACTACTGCAATTAAACTTCTAATAATGGTGCAGGAGGAAGCAACTAAATAAATGAGTAGCACATAAAGTGTTCGAATAGACATAAATATTCATGGCAATTTAGTATGGAATAAATGTATTATAACATGTGTCTCATTAACATGGAGAAGTATGGATTATTCAATAAACAGTGTTGTGATAATTGTTATTCCACTTGGGAACAAACATGTAGATTATGTCTATAATTTTATGATAGGGAACACCTTTCTAGAAAATGACATGAAGCTGAAAGGTTAGAGAAGACCGAAAGTTCTGATCATGTATAACTTAAAATTTCTGTAAGGAGAAGGACACTATAAATACACTTACCAAGCTTAATAGGGGATTTTATTTATTTACTGTCATTTCTTAACTTATATGCTTGGTCCTTCTTCATTTTATATTTCATTTTTTTCTTCCTCTCTTACACCATATGGACTATGTTTTCTTTGCTCTTTTCCCTCCAGGTCTGATTTTATCCCAACAATGCTTACATTTTGGGATAATGTAAAAAATTTACATACGCTCAAATATAATCTTCCAATACCAACAAGAATCAATTATATTTACCCACTCACCTCCTCCTATGTAAGACTACTAGATGATTTTACCTCCTCTCTCTCAGCTAAGGTTTGTTCGATTTTTTAAAAAACATCATGTTTACTCTCTTTGAAGAGTAATTCCGATATTGGCTGTTTTTAACCACATTTATAAGATTTTCCTATGTTAAATGAGTTTTGATGCCCATGGCTTTTTCTTTTACACTGAACCACCTCATTCTTAAGTTCTTGAATCATCTTTTAACCTCCAGAATGGTACGTGGATATTGCTTATGTCCTTTTGTACATGAATGACAACTGAACAAGCTATCGCATTTAGGCATGTATCTTTTCCCTTTCAATGCTCTGTAGATAATGCTCCATTTTATTTAGCCTTTGGTGTCATGAAAGAGAAGTCTGAAATTAGCCTGACTTTTGTTCTCTTGTAATAACTTTTTTGCCTTTGTGTATTTGTAGGACTTTTCACTTTATTAGAATTTGAAAATTAAACCAGTTAATATTCTTAACTTTTAAAAAATTCTGCCTAGCACTTGATTCTTTTGCCCCTTCTAACTGGAGTTTAGACTTTCTAAATCTTGTTATTTTCCCTTTAGTTTCCAATCTAACTTCCTTGGTAGTTTTACATTAGGCAATGGTGCTTTTCATCCTTGTGGAATCTACCCTAACCTCAGATTGTGCCCTTTCTGGTACTGCTTGTTTGATTTTCTTTTTTTTATCTTTTTCTTTTATAACCATAACCAAAGCTTATGATGCTTGTTCTATTTTCAATGATCCTTATGAACCTACTTGAGAACATAAATCAGAAATACCTTAAAAACGTCTCGTTTTCTTGCTGGACATTTACTTAAGAGGTGGCATGTGGGCCAGGTGCGGTGACTCATGCCTGTAATCCTAGCACTCTGGGAGGCCCAGGCAGGCGGATTGTTTGAGCTCAGGAGTTCGAGACCAGCCTGAGCAAGAGCGAGACCCCATCTTTACTAAAAATAGAAAGAAATTAATCGGACAACTAAAAATATATAGAAAAAATTAGCCAGGCATGGTGGTGCATGCCTGTAGTCCCAGCTACTCGGGAGGCTGAGGCAGAAGGATTGCTTGAGCCCAGGAGTTTGAAGTTGCTGTGAGCTAGGATGACGCCATGGCACTCTAGCCTGGGCAACACAGTGAGACTCTGTCTCAGGGAAAAAAAAAAAAAAAAAAAAAAAGAGGTGGCATGTGGCCTGATTCAGGGCCTTTGTGCTTGCTTACCCTCTGTCTGGAACTTTCTCTTTTCCACATGGTATACTTCACCTTTCAGGAATGCCTTCTTGGTGAGGCCTTTCTTGACCACTCTATTTGAAACTGCAGTGTGAACTGCGGCTACACAATCTTGACCTATACTGTCCCTCCCTTTCCCTGCTTTATTTTCCTCTTTAGCACTTAACACAACTTAATATAACATATTTTACTTATTTATTAGCTTTATCCTGTTAATAGGTAGCTTAGGTAGATGAGCTTGGCATTAACTTATTTTACTATTTGCACGTATTTTCTGATTAAAAGTTTCAAAAAGCAAAAGTAAAAAATCCCATTTTTATCAAGGGGGTTGTGGGGAGGAATATGATAGAAAAGATGTCAATTACTCCCAATTTTTAAATTTAGTGCAAGCCCAATTTAAAAAAAAAAAATCCACGGACTTCTGGGTATATATACAGAGGAATTGAAGGCAGGACTCAGATATTTGTACATCCACCTACATAACAGCATTATTCATAACAGCTAAAAGGTGGAGGTAACCTGTGTCCACCGATGGATGGATGAAGGGATAAACAAGATGGGGTACATACGTACAGTGAATTATTATTCAGCCTTGCTACAACATGGATAAACCTTGAGTTCATTACGCTAAGTGAAATAAGCCAGTCACAAAAGGACAAATACTGTATGATTTCACTTATAAAAGGCATCTAAATTAGTCAAATTCATAGAGACAGAGAGTAGAATGGTGTTTACCACAGGCTAAGGGGAGGAAGGGCACAGGGAATTATCATTTAACGGGTAGTGTCAGTTTTGCAAGATGAAAAAGTTCTGGAGATCGGTTGTGCAGTGATGTGAATATCCCTAACACTACTAAACTGCATAGTTCAAAATGGTTAAAATGGTAAATTTTATGTGATGTGAGTTTTTAACACAACTAAAACAAAACAAAACCCTGTGAAATTTTTTCACAGAGCCTTATAAAATACTCCCAGAAAAAGAAATGAAGGCCAAGAAAACTTAATAATGAAAAGAAACTGGCCTAGCCAGATTCTAAATATAATATGAAATTATAATAAAAATAGTGAGGTAACAAGGCTAGAATCAACAATTCTATACGGGGAAGAACTTAGTATTACAAGGATGACATCAAAATTTAGTGAGGAAAGACTTCAAATAACATGGAGCCAATTAGCTGACCTTTAAGTTACCATTTTGAGGGTAGGGACACACACATCATATAACAAAATACAGCCCAGATAAACTGAAACAGAATTTTCATGTATCCCATTTCCCATTTTATTTTTTTGCCTTTCTTATACTTTGATTATTTTGGCAGTCTTCCCTTTGCATTCTATTAACCAACTGGTTGACATCTGAATAATAATGTTGCTTTGGAATTCAAATAATCTTGCAGAGAATCTGACAGTCAACAAATGGAAAGTGTAAGTACATCCCACCTTAAGAAAAATCCATTAAACAAACAATTCATCTAAATAGTAGCCTCTACTTGGTATTTTAAAAGTATTTAATTTACTTGTTTCAAAAGTTCTATTTTGTTAGCTTTATTAATCATAAATGTGGCCATGGAACTGATATGCACTACAGTAGACCACTGCAGTTTGAAGGAGCTTTAATCATCAATTGCTTGGACCCTACTAAAATCTGAATATTTGCCAATCATAAAAAAGTTTCCCTGCTTTATTTTTTGAATACTTCAAATTTTCCATTTTAAGTTGCTAGGTTAATATTTATTCCATGCTAAGTCAAAGGACTGCTAAAAGGGAACACTGAACATTTCTGGGTTTACAAAATACCGTTCATGGATGGTATTACAGGCAGAATGACTCCCCCATACGTCCATACCCTCCTCCCCAGACACTGTGCATATGTTATATAGCAAAGGGACTTTGCAGATGTAATTAAAATTATGGACCTTAATATAGGCAAATTATCCTGGAATATCTGCGTGGGTCCCATTTAATTACAGGAGCCTTTAAAAGAAGAGAACTTTCTCTGGCTGGAGGTGTAACAGAATAGATATGGCAGAAGGGAAGTCAGATATTTGAAGCAAGAAAAGGATTCAACTCACCACTGCTGGTTTGAAGATGGAGGATTGCAGGACACGTTAAGCAGCTGAGAGCGGCTCCAAGCTGACAGCCCGCAAAGAATGGGACCTCAGACGCACAATCATAAACAACTGAATTCTGTTCACAATTTGAATGAGCTTGGAAGTAGATTTGCCCCCAGAGCCTAACATCTTGATTTTAGGCTTGTGAGGACTGGAGCAGAGGAACCAGCCTAGCCTACCTGGACATCTGACTTACAGAAGTGAGAGATAACAAATTTGTGTTGTTTTAAACCACTAAGTTTTTGGCAATTTGTTATTGTAGCAATAGCAAACAAATACATATATACTTGTATTTTTTCATATATGCTAAACCAAAAAAAAAAAAAGACAATGCCATGGATAATGTAAGAGGGCAGATTTACGACTGTCCTTTTTGCTTAGCTAGACTTGTGGGTCACTATTTTTATGTCAGGTGGTGGAAGTGCCACTGGTCCAAGAAGCATACTGGTCCAAGAAAATTAAGATCAGTTCCTATTAACTAGTTAATCTGTGTTATTATAAAATTCAAGAACTGACAATGTTTTTGGAAAGATTATCTCCCAAGGAATAACTAAGATCCAACTTCAGGAAGTAAACAGATTAAAAACATTTCCTCAGGGGCTAGGCATGGTGACTCATGGCTGTAATCCCAGCTTCCCAGGGCTTTGGGAGGATCCCTTGAGGCCAGGAGTTTGAGACCAGCCTGGGCAACACAGCAAGACCCTATCTCTACAAATAATTTAAAAATTAGCCAGGCATGGTGGTACACACCTATAGTCCCTGCTACTCTGGAGGCTGAGGCAAGAGATCACTTGAGCCCAGGAGTTTGAGGCTGCAGTGAGCCATGAGGATGCCACTCCAGCCTGGGTGACACAGAGAGACCCTGTCTCTACTAAAAAAAAAAAAAATTTCTCAGTCTAGTCCCACAGTATTAAAAACACACACGCCAATCAGTTTTGTCAAAGAAAAATATTTGATTTTTTTCTGTTCCATTCCTATGATCTTTCCCTCCTTCATTTGGTCACCCATTTCAAAAATCAAAGCTAAAATCCAGCAATGTACTAAAGTAAAGGTACAAGGCAAAAAAAAAAAAAACACGGAAATAGGTATTTGGCACAAAAATCACACAATCTTTTCGTGCCATTTACATACTGGCACCTCTCCTAAAAAAAACTGGCTAAAATCCCACTCCTTTAGCAAATATTTATAGAACACCTTCTAGTGACAGGCTCTGTTCTAGACACTGGTGACAATATGATGCTATCAAGGAACTTACAGTGTAGTGGGATGCAGAGGATCATAATATACGCAGTAACTGAGACGTAGAAAGTACAACTAGGGCACAGCAGCTCGTCCTGATGACTGAAGGCGGGAAGGAGCAGGAGGCTGCAGATGAGCAACGCTGGACTAGCACATTCCCGGCGGGACGACCGGCATTGTAAAGATACCAGGATACGAACTAGTACAGCTGATTTGGACAACTAAAAAGTTTCACTGTGAAAACAAATTGTGTATGCAGGAGTGGGAGATGGGCCTTTAACTGTCAAGTAGGGGTCACGTCATAGAGGGCATTACACTTTATCCTGCAGGTGAATTTTAAGCAGAGGAATGACACAATCGCTTAGGTTTCAGAAAAGTTACTTTGGTACCAGAATAGAAGGTGGATTAAAATGAAGTAATAGCAGAGACTGAAACTAGTAAGGCTAATATAATTTTAAATGGAGATAATGAGGTCCTGAACTTGAGAAGCATTAGTTGAAACGGGGATAAAGTAACCCATTTAAAGAACATTCATAAAGTACTCCCTGCCTTCCTTACCCGTAACTCACCATAAAGGCTAGAAAAGCCAGGTATCCACTTACTTAGCTTCATCACAGTTACACAGGAGCCAGTTCTGGATACTCTCTTGGGGAAGGAGCATGGCTCTAGCGAAACGTTTCCTTTCTGTTAAAAGGAGAGAGGTGCGTGTAGAGAAAGGCCCCATTCTCTTCTATCTTCCTTCACATCATGCTGAATGAGGACACTATGTTTGGTGTCAGGGCAGTCATTTTACATCTCTGAGGCGACAAACCAAGGGGAAAAGCCAACATGGTGAGATGACAGAGTAGAAGGATAGAAAGTCATCATTCTTGGTGACAATGGCTAAACTGCTGAATTAATTTAGGACCTGTTTATCTCTTAAGACAAGTATCCTTCCAGTTTAAGCCACTGATTGTCAAGCTGTTACTTTCAGACAGAATCAACCAAACTAAAACAAAGAGATAGGGCCTGATGACTGACTGAAGGGTTTGTAAAAAAAGAAAAATTTAGGTTTACTCCCGGGTTTCTGGTTTGGGAAACTAAGTAGAAGAAAGTGCTAGTTATCGAGATAAAATTCAACATAGGTTTTTTTAGGGGGGAATGGGGTGAGAGGGAAGGGTGTGAAGTGTGAAAAGAAGAGAAGGAAAGAAGTTTGTTCCTGGACATGTTGATTTAGAGATATTATGGAATCATTTAAGTGCAGCAATATGTGAGTCTGGACCTTGTTTAAAAAGTCCGAATTAGACCTACTGATGTACAAGAAGTCATATTTATCAGACCTGTGTGACCGCACACTCTCTTGGAGGAGTCTCATGGAGATAGGAGGGTCAAAAGAACGGAGTCCAGACAAAAACAACCTTATTTGAAGAGTCCTAGAAAGTGTTTCTTTCTTATTCTTTTAAGACTCTGAAGATGGGCTGGGCACAGTGGCTCATGCCTGTAACCCCAACACTTTGGGAGGCCAAGGTGGGAGGATTGCTTGAGGCCTCCTGAGACCAGGAGTTCAAGACCAGCGTGGGGAACACAATATCACCGTCTCTACAAAAAACAAAACAAAAACCCCAAAAGCCCAATCTCTGATGACGTACACATATTTAAAAATCGGAAGAAATTTGTTTATAGAATGAATTTACAAACATTAACACCTGCATATTTGTACTTTATAAAAACTCATTGGTAGCCAAGATAATCTGAAAAGCACGAAATCTCGATCTATGAAAAATGAAGATTGCTTAAGTAACTACACCAGAGGTCTGTCCCAGTATGAGAAACTAAGTCATGTGCTTTGCTATGTATGCTAGTAAGTTAGGAATATTTGAATAACCTCTTTCCCAAGACTTCAGAAAATAACTCCAGGACATGTTTTATTGGTGGTAGATTACCCCAAAGTACAAAGAGAAATATAATCACTGAGAAGACTGCAAGCAACAATTTAGGAGCACTATGCATGATTAAATAACCTTTTGAAGATTATACTATTCCTCCCTGAGAAGGAAGTTAATACAGGTGATCCCAATACAATTACTTGCATATATGCAACAGACTTATGAAAGAAAAGGAATGATCCGCAACAGTCCAACCTAGTGAATAGGAAGAAATAGTCAGAGGTGACAATCTGACAAAGAGGCACAAGGACACATGGCAAGAGGTCCCTATTAACAGTGATTATTACGGCAAACCTAAGGTTGACTTTCATGTTTACAAAGTTTGAACCAGCCAGCTGATGTACTAGGCCTGCACAGATGACAGCAATTCTCATCAAAGGCATCTATGATGAATAGGAAATATTACCAAAGATAAAAGGAATGGACCCTTGGCATCAAGCAAAAACCTTTCAAAAACCAAAACTGACTTCAGAAAAATGAGTACAACAGACAAAAATTTGTACCTCGACCCATTGGTCTTCATTCTAAAACACAATTCTGATCATACTGTACCCCTCCATGAAAACTTAAATGGTTCCCCCTACTCACAGAGTCCCCTCTGGTCCTTCACTCAAGCCCGACACTAACCTAACTGATGAAGTTCTTACCAAACTTTCTGTTTTGTCTCCTTTCATGCATCCTACACTGTTACTAATACTGGGTGAGTGGATATTTCCCAAATTCAACTGTGCTTTCCTACTCCTGCCATTTTTTGATCATGCTGATTGTTCTGCCCTCGTGGATACTACCAATCCTTCAAGTTTTGTACCTTTTCTCTTTCCGTATTCCCTGATCCTATAACCACATATAATCTCCTCCTTTGCACCCTTTTCTGCTCTTATAAAAATCATGCTATTCTGTCTTAAATTGTTATTACTGTTTTATCTCCCTTAAGATATACTAAATTCCTTAAAGAAGAAAGGACAATTAACTCATTCTTGTGGTTTCTACAGGGTCAAAATTAAATAAGTAATGGTAGGTTGCTGAATTAGTGACGTAATATACTCATAGACCAAAGCCTTCAAAAGAACATGCAGTCCTGAATCAAGGACCCAAAGGGGGTGGGGGGTGGGGGGGCAAAAAAACCCATGAGATCAAGTTTATTGAAAGTCTAATAATTCAACTATTTACCATTCTGCTAACCATTCATATGTTTTATCTCCTGCTGATAGGAAAAAAAAATATATAAGAAATAAATGCAGCTATTATTCAGTAGAGAAGATAGTGAATCAGATATGGTCTGGAAATTCTAGATCCTACTTTTAGTTGTCTGGGCAGGTCACTTTCCCTTTTCTCTGCCTGCTTCCTCTGTAACTACCTACTTTATACAAGTGATGTGAAGAATAAAATCTTTGTTAATTAGTTATTACTTTAACATTGTTCGGAACACTCCTCCCTTAAAAAATATTGTTTTGAATATCACCTCTAGCCTGTCCCAACTTACCACAATTAGCAAGGTATCTTCCTGATTCACTGAATATCTAAAATGTAAAGCAGCACACTATATGCCAAAATTAATGCGTTTTCAGTTTCTTTTACAAAGCAAAATTCTCTTCTACTCTCATAAATTTCTTTTAGGCTCTGAACCCAGGGCCTCCAGCGACTGCATACTCCTAATTTATAAAGGGGTTTAATAATCTAATTCTAGAAGAAAAGGCACACCGTGCTCTCAATCAAGAGCAGTATATATCCTGAGATGGTTTGTAATAGTCCACATTAATAAAAAAGAAACCAAATTCGGATGGTGGACACAGAAAAAGTAATAAGGTGATAAAAAGCCTTGAAAAACAAAGGTGTCCAGTTGAACACAAAAAATTTAAATCTAGAGAATTATTTCTTGACATAGACCAAAGATCTTCCAAAGTGCCATGCTTTTCTAGGATCTCTTGTTCTGATTATTCTTCTAATTTTTTCATGATGCTCCACTTTTCTCAGTATGTTAAACCATCTACTTTTAACTCCAGGCTCACACCAGAATTCAGTAGAGGACTCACTTCAAATCTCAGGCGGTCCCTTATACCCGCCTGTCACAATTCCCAAATAGGGCATGAGGAATCCCTTTCTACTCAAGATATTACACCGTAAATTTAGAAACTTATAAACAATACAAGGGAATAAAAAGTTTAGGACTGTTAAGACTCCTGACCTGTAGTACTTCTGTCCTTCTGCATCTTTAAGCCATCAAAAATAACGATGGGGAATTTTTCATTTGTCAGTCAACTTACAAGGAATTTTAACCACCACAGGCAGAGATAATCTTCTACAGAACAAAAACTGATGAACCAAAAGCAAGCAAAAACACCCAAGCACGACTCTAACTGCAACCATAATCCTGTACCGGATACTTTCTCTGGGTGTATCTCATTTGCAATTATCAGTCAAACCAGTCCTTGAACTTGATTCTGTGTGCTTACAGTACTCCAGAGTTAGATGACACAACAAACAAGTTCTTCCGTTGCCTCTCCTATGGTCACGTCACCTGTTGCATCACCTGGAAAGTGGTCTTCAGAATCTAGGAAAGGAACACCACCTGATCTCTAACCAGCTGGGCTATTTTCTTGCTAA
This sequence comes from Indri indri, assembly GCA_004363605.1. Taxonomy (NCBI): domain Eukaryota; kingdom Metazoa; phylum Chordata; class Mammalia; order Primates; family Indriidae; genus Indri; species Indri indri. Next base: position 10,370 of record RJWJ010024789.1, on the reverse strand, counting down.
ATTTTAGCCTCATTCATTTTAATGAGGTTGCCTTTGTAGGCAAGGCTGTGTTGGCTCCTGCTCACCTTTGATGAAATTCTAGCATAGGCGTCGATAACTGTGACTTTCTGGACTTGGAGGGGCTTTTGAAGGAGGAGTTTTTGAAGACTTAGGCATGAAGAGAGATGTACGGTTCGGCAGAAGAGGAGCTGCGAGCGCAGGCGATCGGGACGGGGGAGTGGGGCAGCCGGGGGCCGGGAGGTAGGGCGTCGGAAACGCGACCGAAGCTTTGCGGAAAGGACACTGCTAGTCTGCCAAGAGGTCGGGCCCAGAGCCAGGGTCCGGGCCAAGCTGAGGGCATGGAAGAGGTCCGAGCCGACCCGAGCCTTGACCAAAGCCCCCGGGCTGAGCGGGCAACAACATCAAAAGCATCGACGAGGGAGAGAATTAAAAAATAATAATACTCCCTCCTTGCCCCCCTCTTCCCGTAGAGAACTAAGCTGGGGGCGGAGACGCGAGGCAGGAAGCGCCTGGGGCCGGGGTCCGAGCCCGGCCGGCGAGAGGAAGCCGGCCTGAGCCGGGACCGGGGCCGCCAGGGGCCGCACTCACCATGTCGTACACGTTGAGCACCACTAACTGGTTAGCCCCCATCCTCCTCCCCGCGGCCGCCGCCTCGTTCTCCAGCCGCTCCGTCTCCGCGGGGCCCGAGGCCGCTCTCACCCCCGCGGGCGCGTCAGGGGGCCTGAGCCGGGCACTAAGCGTACAGCCCGGCCCGCGGCAGCCGGGGGGGAAGCATCGGGCAGCCCGGCAGCTCCGGGGCGCCGCCGACAGGAGACTCCGTGCGGACGGGGTCGGACCGGTGGCGGGCCCGCTCCGGCTGAGGCGCCTCCTCTAGGCGGCAGACACGTGGGGAAAGGCGGGGCCTGAGTAAGGGGCGGGCGCCAGGCGCCCCGGGGGCGGGGCCGGCCCAGCTCCCGGCTGAGCCCGCCTGCGCTCTGCTTCTCGGCCACCGCACCTCGGGACCTAAAATGGCTGCAGTCTTGGCGCCTCCACACGCCGGAGGAGAGAGGGGGTCCTGTAAAGACTACAGTTCCCAACATGCAGTGAGGCTTACTAGTCGTGCAGAGGCGGAGTCTCAACTCTCCTCGACTACAGCTCCCAGCATGCTGCGGGGCACCAGTCCTACCAGGACAGATCTCTGCGGGGGACTACAGTTCCCAGCATGCAGTGCTATGCATCTGCCGGCTGACCCCTGGCTGTCTACCCTCGGCAGGCGGCTAATTTTACCTTCAGCTTCTCATCGCTGGTCGTGTTGCAGTTAAATAGTTTATGTCGCGTTGAGCTCGATGAAGCCAACGAAATGTGGCAAAAGACCGAAGTGATGACCCTAAGTTTTCCGAACTCCTCTTTTTTTTTTTTTTTTTTTTGCCAAGGGAAGGTGGGGAAATAGACGAAGGCGAGTTACTGTTGTGGGATGAGGTGTAACATGCATCTAGTTACTACTCGATATGGAATTTACATTTTATGAAACTGTCCTGCCGAAAAGAGAAGAGAGTACAGTGTCCATAGATTAGCACAGCCTGAGGACGTGGTATGCGCTTTTGCATGGTGGGCCCGATCTAATCACAAGGATCCCCGCGAGAGGCAGATGCGGGTGCAGTGACAACATCGAAGGCAAGGAAGACAGAGGTAGACAAGCTGGAAATATTAAGGTGTGGGAAATGAGGGTGTTCTTTTCTGATTTATTTTGATTTTCTCAATGAATTGCGAGGCAAGATTATCATCAGAGTGAAAGGAGAGGAGAGGGGTATAGAGAATTTGAAGAGATGTAAAATAGGGAAAATAAATATACTAGGAAAATACGGGTTGATTGCCAGGTGATGTTGAGGGGAAGTAAATGCTGGGTCCGTCATTGTTATTTGACTGCCCTTGGGAAGGTTGTGGACAAAGTCCTAAAACTGATTTTGGTGTATCAGCTGCTTTGCTGTCCTTTCCCGCTGTGGCATTCCTCCCCACCTTAACCCAACTGAACCAACTGCTTAACGTAGTAACATCTGCTAAGTCCTTTTCCTATGAAAGGTGAGGGAAAGGCACTATCCATTTGCACGTCATTTAGTCCTGGCTGCGCTACTCTGAGGGCTCAAACTGCTGGTTCACTTCACCTCCTACTCTACACACTCTCTTTGCCCTTTGTGATCTCGTCCACTCCCACAGCTGTAGCTGTCGCGTGTATGCTGAAGAGTCCCATGTCTTCGTCTTCAATCCTCTTCTCTCCCCTGACTGCTGGCCAATATAACCTGCAGCCTGCTGGACTTCTCTACCAGGATGTATTAGTTTCCTATGGCTGCTGTAACAAATTACCACAAACTTAGTGGTTTAAAATAACACATATTTATTATCCTATGGTTCTAGAGGTCAGAAGTCCAAAATGTCCTGAGTCTAAACTCAAGGACTGTGTTCCTCGCTGTAGGATCTCAGGGAGGATTTGCTTCCTTGCTTTTTCCAGCTTCTAGAGGCTGCCCGCATTCCTTGACTAATGGCCACATCACTCCAATCTCTGTTTCCATCATCTCATCTTTTCTTTCTTTCTTTTCCTTTCCTTTCCTTCCCTTCCCTTTTCTTTCTCTTCTTCTTTCTTTCTCCTTCTTTCCTCCTTCCTTCCTCTCTTTCTTTCTCTCTCTTTTTCTTCTTTCTTTTTTTTAAATATAGAGTTTTTGGGGGCCAAGGTTGAGGACTGCAGCCTGGGACACACTTCCAAGTTGCCTTGGGGAGTGTTCCCATCATATCTTTTCTGACTCTTCTGCTTCTCCCTCTCACTTGTGGTTAGATTGGGCCCACCTGGATAATCCAGGATACTCTCCCCATCTCAGGATCTTTTAACTTAATCACGTCTGCTAAGTCATTTTTTTCTGTGAAAGGTAACATTCATAGGTTTTGGGGATTAAGATGAGAACATTTCTGGTGAGGCTGGTGGTATTCTGCCTATCACATGGAATGTCCCATGGGCCCTTTGAATTTATCAGGTACAAAATAGAATTCATCATCTGATGATGAAAGGAGTTGTATTGCTCATTTAATTCAGATATTGATCCATCAACAATGAATCATAGGGAGGGGGGAGGAGGGGACGGGTATTTGCATACACAAAGAGTGCAATGCGCACCATTCAAGGGATGGACATGCTTGAAACTTGGATTTGGTGGGGAGGGGGAGGCAAGGGCAACATACGTAACCTAAACATCTATACCCCCATAATATGCTGAAATAAAAAAAAAAAACAATGAATCATCCATCATTCATTCACTGAACAAGTATTAAATGAGTACCTTTTATGTGTCAGCTGCTGTGTATCACTAGTTCATTCATGGTAGAACAGACACGATTCCTACCCTCACAAAGCTTATGATCCAGTGAAAGACAGAAAAAAATGTAAATATATATTCACTTATAATTTTATAATTTAAATTGAAGGAGATAAGTAGTGGTAGAATGTAACAGGAAGACTTCTTTGAGGTGGTTTTCAGGAGACAGATTAACAAATGATTTAATATAAAGAATTGCAAATTGAGTATTGGAAGCCTGAAAAAACAGAAAGGGAACACTAAAGTACCAGAGAAGGAGAAGCAGCTATCACCCCTAGGTCTGAGGGAACAAAGAAAAGAGGTTCGAACTGAAATATTTTTGAAGTTTGGGGAAGAGCCCTCTTGAGCTGGAATACAAAACTCTGAAGAGGGGAACTGCAGGTGTGTCTGAAGGGACATGGTGATGCTGGTCCTGGAAAGTTTTAGAAACTCCAAGCTAGAAATCAACTGCTGCTACTGAAATCAAGTGCTGCTGCCAGGGTGAAGAAGCCTGACTACGTTCATGCTGATGGCCTGACTACGTTCATGCTGACGGGAGGGCAGGAACCAGGACGTCCTCCTTTTGCCTCCTGCCTTCCAATTCCCACCAGTGCCCCTCACCAGAGGCCCATGCAATGCAAAGCAAAGCACAGAAAGGTGGTTTGAAACTGAGAAATGGTAGCTTTGATTAAAACTCTCATGGTCACATTATTTCGTAGGTAACCTGGGGGGAGACATAAGCTGCCCAAGCCATCGTAAAGGAATATTAATTTTAAAGCTTATGGCTACATGTGTTAAAGAGATGAACTCTGTCTTATTGTCTTGTACCAAAATTACCCTCAAACGAAGCAGCTTAAAACAAACATCTCATGGTTTCTGAGGGCCAGGAATCCAGGAGCAGTTTAGGTGAGTGTTTCTGGCTCAGAGTCTCTCATGGAGCTGCAGTCATCGGATGGCTTGACCAGGGCCCGCAGATCTGCTTCCAAGTTCACTCACGTAACTAACGGCAGGAAGCTTTGGTTGATCACCACATGGGCCTCTCTGTAGAGCTGCTCATGACATGGTAGCTGCTTTTCCCAGAGCAATTGATTTAAAACAGAGTAGGAGAGTGACCAAGAAAGCCACAGTGTCTTATGACCTGATCTCAGAAGTGACTTACTTCTGCTGTATTCTGTTGGTCACCTGACCAACTCTGGAACAATGTGAGAGGATACTATGTAAAGGTGTGAATACCAGGAGGCAGGGATCATTGGATCCCATTCTGAAAGCTGGCAATGACAGGTGGCTATGCAAAACTCCGTCACTTCCACTGTGGTGGCAGGCAGAGTGAAGAATGGCTTATGTATTCCAGAATACTGCTGGTCTCCTCTATGCTCTATCATTAGAAATATTCGGGGAGTCATCCTCAGTTCCCCTCCTGCTCCCCCTGCCTCATCGTCTGTTAGATCAGTTGTCATCGGTTGACTACACTGACTACTTCAGTTGGACATGTAATCCAGTGTTGAAAGGTGAGCATGTGGATTTTCCAGTGGATCTTGAAATAGCCCGTTTTCCATTTCAGAATTGCCAGCTCCCTGAGAAGATAGCATAATTGGATAATTCAGATGCTTTTTGTCTTGTATGTCTTTAGTTATGAAGTGACTTTTTAAACCATTGGTAATTGTACCGGGTGGCTCAGATGGAAGTGAAATGTGATTGGCTAGGTCATTGATAATGGTAGTCACCACAGTTCCTCAGGTGGGCACTGCTACTCTATATCTGAAATGGGTGATTAATTCAGGCAGGGCATATAAGTTTCCCTGGCCAGGTGGTAAGGGTTCAGCATGGTTTACTTGTCAATTCTGTGCTTCCCTTGATTTCAGGAAAATTATTCCATATTGGTGACAAGATGGAGATCATACTTATTGAAATTTGGGCAATCAGCTGCCCTAGTAGCTGTTTCATTCTTAATGGTTACAACATGACCTGGGCCCTACAACAACATCGCATCCCAGACAGCTTGATCAACCAGACATGAACTTGGTTTACTGTTTTGGTTATCTAAATGAAGATGTCTACATGGAAATTCCATAGGATAAGCAGATAACTGGATATTGTTGTCCATGTGAATGTGAACTGTTTCTGATTCTCTTTTCTCACTGGATGGAAAAGAACACATTTGCCAAGTCTATAGCTGCATGCCGTATACCCAAGGTCTGATTAATCTGCCGTAACAGTGATGCCACATCTGGCACACCAGCTGCAGTGGATGGTACTACTTGGTTAAATCTGTGGGAGTCGATAGGCATTCTCCAGGATCCATCCATTTTCTGCAGGAGTTAGACTGGTGATTAAACAAAGATATAACAAGGACCACCAACCCCGTATCTTTTAGGTCTTCAATGGTGGCACTAATCTCTGCTACCCTCCCACCCCCTGGAAAATATCAATTTTCACACTTTGTTGGGGTGTGTTTAGGGGGCAGTTTCGGAGGTTTCCATTTGGCTTTCCCCACGATGAATCTCCTACTTCACAGACCAGGCAGGGACCCAGTGTGGGCTTTATTCCTATTGCCAAATGTATCAATCCCAATTATGCACTTGGGAACTGGGGAAAGGACCCCTGATGGGTGGAGCCTCTGTGGCTCTCATAGGCCCTCACTCTAAAGGGTAGGGGGGAGCTTGATGACACTTTGGGTCTCTGGGTATCCATGTCAACTCAGACCTGTGAGTAATCGTCCTGAAAATGTCTAGTTATTCCTTTTTCCCTAGTACAGTCTCCTGAGTTAAATGGCCATAGGTCTCTGGGGGGAATTGTCACAGTACATACTTGCCACAGTGTTGCGGTATCCTTCTTCTTAGGGACCTGGCCATCTCTTCAGTCAGTGGGTTCTGGATCTGAAAATTGACTCAGGTTTGGGAAGTAAGCAAGGGACTATGACTTTTTATTGGGACAATTGTCTTCAGCCTCCTCTTCCATTCTTGTTCATTATTATTATTATTGCAGATGTCGACAAACAGCCTGTTGGCTGCCCAACAATTTCTCTGCTAACACCACCATGATCTATTAACTTTCTCCGCAACTCCTGGCAGGTCGAGCCCCCTCGGCTGCTCCTTGCCTGTCATTCTGGTAATGTGGGCTCCTGGCTTCTGGAAGTGAAGTGTCACCACCAGGCCTTTCTCACTTTGAGGTCTCATCCTTCCCAGGGATGTGAATGAACCCAGCTCTGTGACTGTCACCCTAACCTGCAGAGGAGGGCCACCACTGAACGTTCTGGTGATGCTGGTATCCCTCTCATCAGGGTGTCCTTGGAGAATGGCGTGCCATCTGGACCCTTTCATGGGACATAATTCTCTGCTAGGTTTTCTGGCCTCATGTAGCATATCCTTTCCAGCCCACCCATCGCCCTGAGCCATCACATTCCCTCCCCTACCAACTGCAGGGCACCCAGCTCTTTCTACTTTACTGAGAGTTGGTTGTCTTTCTTTTTTTCCAGGCAGTGAGTTTGCCCCATCCCCTGGGGTCTTTGCTAGGGGGTTTGTTAAATCCCAGGTCCTGAGAAAATGCCAAGTCAATGAATTCTTGCTTATCCGGTTTTAAAGAACCCACAGAATCCAATCCCACACATTTCCCTGGCTCCTACCTGCACGTACAGATTAGTGTTTGTAATTCTTTCATCCCTTATCTGGCCCTGCATGGCACCAGCTGGGTTTTCCTGGGATTTAGCCCTAGTTTTCAGCCTTGCACACCTAGAAAAGTGGTGGTGGGGAGCACATCAGTTGCCCTGTGTGGGAGACGCTCCTGCACTATCTTGTAGCACAGCAGAAAGGCTAAGCCTTAGTAGGGAGCCGTGGGCCACCTCTGCATGCCCAGAGGGTGAGTGTGGCAGGGGTCAGGGTTGTAGAGTCAGTGTCTTCATATTACAGTCTTTAGGACAAAGGTTTTCCCTAGCAGGGCCTCAACCTTCTGATAACAGACCTGCACTGGCTGTGTTCAAGCATTTCTGAAGCCCTATGACTCCCAGCTCTTCAGTCTACTGTTCAATTGTGTCTGCCCTTCCGCCACTGGTGATGACGACCTCTTTGTAAACTACCACTGAGATACTCTGCTTCTTCTACTCAGCCATTAACTGCAATGGCTCTCAGTCTCTCACTAACCTTCTGCAGGTCTTCAGTATAACTTAGCAGTGACCAGCCGACTTCGCCGTCTTTGTTATCCCAGTGTTTTTCAAATGCCTGCACCATAGCATTCCTCTCCACCAGAACATTTTCCCAGGTCACTACCAACAAAAACGTTAGCAAGTGAACTACCACCTAGAGCCAGACTATGGGTGCCCCACATAGCCCTCAGGATGGCTTCCTCTCTGCCTGCCAGGTGCTGGGTGGGCCAGTTCCAAATCGCCATCTGACTGCATGATTTCTCAAACCACTCGTATTACCATTTGTGTCAGTCTAGGTCCTCTGATTAATAGTCACTAATATGGGATTAAATGTGCAAGGATTTTATTAGGGGAAGTGCTTTTGTGAAAGGAAATAGGGAGCTATGGAAGATTAGGAGAGTCATCAGATGGGGGCAGTTAAATCGAGATTGGGTAGAGGTGTTCTAAACTGCCAGGCAATCTAAGGAAGATTTGGTAAAGCCTTCGGGAGTCCTTGAGCCAGGCCCAGAGGAGTCCTGTGTCTACCAGCATTGATCGGGTCTGCCTTAGTGTCCCCACTGCACCTGGTCACAGGTGGGGAGCAGCCTCTTGGGGGCATGGGCTTGGTGCAAATGTGGCGACAAACTTCAGGGGCAGCTGCTGATGCCCTAGGTCAGTCACACTCCTGCAGTGGGAGGTCTGTGAGGAGCAATCTCTCGCTACCACAAACCACTGATCTTCCTAGAGCCTGCCTGCGTCGGCGGCACCCAGGAACTCTGGCTTCCGTCCTGTGACAGCGGCTGAAATGCTAATTCTTAGTTTCAGCATGGGAGCTCGTCTTCTCTGGCCCACTCAGGGATTTTAATCCAGCAGTGACCCCTTTCTTTCCCGTGTCATTAATTTCCCCTAGCTACTGAACTACTGCCACCCACACTCGGTAACATCTTCCCGACCTCACCTGTGCCACCAGGTGTCCTCCATTTCTTTGCTCCCCGTCACAGGAAAAATGGGAACATCTTGAAATAGTTTTTATACTTGTCTCCGCTTCTTCATTTCCCATTCTTTTGTTCATGGTAATAAGAATTTGATTTTTTTATGATTAATTAAATCTTATAAGTTCAGTGTGGTGGGAAACAATAGCGAGAAAGTGAACAACATCTAGAACCATGTCATTTTAAGTCTGGTGACTATCCGCTTTCAATTGTCTTTACGCACAGACGTATGGTTTATGTAAAGAGAAAAGTTTACATGCTGCTTCTCTATCGTTTCCCTTTCCCCGATTTTGAGGGCTTTGTTTATATCTCTACATTGCTCCATAAAGCCCCATTCCCCCTCCTGCTGTGTATACGCACACTTGTGCTCGCACACGCAGTGTAAACAAAATGGTATGTGTACTTCCACACTTTCCTCCATGTTGTCATACAGAGAACATTTGTTTATGTAAAAATAGGAGCATACTAGAGATACTTCTCTGCAGCCTGCTTTTCTCATTTAACAAAACCATGTGGAAAAATCCTCTAAATCAACTAGTATAGATTATGTGGTCAATGTACAATTTTTTATTCAACCATTCACCTATTCACTATTGACAGGCATTACCTCTTTTTCTAGAGTTTTGCATAGCAACCAGTGATGCCATCTGTCTATCTATCTATCCATCCATCTGTATACACACATACTGACACACACATGCATACAGATATCCTGATATATTATTGGTCCTTCCCCATCCCACCCTATGGATAGATTCGAAACAGTGGGATTTCTGGGTCCAGGAGAATGTGTATTTGATTGATTGCAGAGACAAGGTCTCATTATGTTGCCCAGGCTGATCTCAAACTCCTAGCTTCAAGCGATCCTCCAGCCTTGAGCTCCCAAAGTGCTGGGATTAGGGGTGTGAGCCACTGCACCTGGCCAAGAATGTGTATTTTTAATTTTAATAGATTTTGCCAGATTGCATTCCAAAACAGCTATAACAATTCACATTTCCTTCAGAAATACAAGAGAACTTCCTTCCCATCCCTGACCCCCATTCTTTCTTAAGAGTCTTACCCTTTTGAATTTTTACCATTGGGGAGAAACGCAGGCTCATTGTAACATTGCTTTGTATCTTTCCCACTGCTGGTGAGGCTCAGAGTCCTCAGTACATAAGCACTGGATTCTGAAGCCAGTCTACCTGAATTTGAACTCCAGCTTCATCATTTACCAGTCACTGTGACCTTAGAAAAATTATTTACCCTCTATGTGCAAGTTTCCTCATCTCTATAAATGGGATAATGATAGTTCCCATCTCATGGGGTTGTTGAGGGGGGTTAGTTACTAGAATAGTTCCTGGCATGTAGTAAACACTAAAAAAAATAGTTATTTTAAATATGTTTATTGGCTGTTTGGATATGCTCTTCCGTGTAATGATTATATTCTTTGCTCATTTTCTATTGGATTGTTTGTCTTTCTTCCTTTCTATCAAGTTTCAGACTTTATTTCACCTCTTTCATTAAATATTTCAGTGCTTTCTTCATGTAAGTCATTACTTTTTATATTAAATTTATATAATTCTTCCCTGGGTCCTCCTTGAAAGGAAAAAATAAGTAAATAAATAAATTTATATAATTCATCACTACAATGAACAGATTACTTTTTTTTTTTTTTTGAGACAGAGTCTCACTCTTTTGCCCGGGCTAGAGTGACTGCCATGGCATCAGCCTAGCTCACAGCAACCTCAAATTCCTGGGCTCAGGTGATCCTTCTGCCTCAGCCTCCCAAGTAGCTGGGACTACAGGCATGTGCCACCATGCCCGGCTAATTTTTTTTTTCCTATATATATTTTTAGTTGGCCGATTAATTTCTTTCTAATTTTTTTTTTTTTTTTTTTTTTTGAGACAGAGTCTCACTCTCTTGCCTGGGGCGAGTGCCGTGGCGTCAGCCTAGCTCAC
>RJWJ010024788.1:0-24533 GCA_004363605.1 Indri indri | reverse complement strand
TGTTGGCTTCATAAAATGTGTTGGGGAGGAGTCCATCCTTCTCGATGTTGTGGAATAATTTGTGCAGGATGGGCACCAGTTCTTCTTTGTAGGTGTGGTAAAATTCGGGTGTGAAACCATCTGGTCCGGGACTTTTCTTTTTTGGGATGTTTTTTATTGCTGTTTCAATTTCAGTCCTTGATATTGGTCTGTTCAGGAAAAAATCGCTCTATGAAAAAGACACCTGCACCCGAATGTTTATAGCAGCGCAATTCACAATTGCAAAGGTGTGGAAACAGCCCAAGTGTCCATCAATACATGAGCAGATTAGTAAAATGTGGTATATGTATAACATGGAGTACTATTCAGCTTTAAGAAACAATGGTGATATAGCACCTCTTATATACTCCTGGATAGGGTTGGAATGCATTCTACTAAGCGAAGTATCCCAAGAATGGAAAAACAAGCACCACATGTGCTCACCATCAAATTGGTAGTAACTGAACAACACATAAGTGTACATATAAGAATGGCATCTATTGGATGTCGGGTAGGGAGGGAGGGGGAAGGGGGAGGGGGCGAGGGGGAGGAGGGGACGGATATATGCATACACAAAGAGTGCAATGCGCACCATCCAAGAGATGGACACGCTTGGGACTGGGACTTGGGGGGAAGTGGGGCAAGGGCAACATACGTAACCTAAACATCTGTACCCCTATAATAACAAACAGTAAAAAAAAGAAAAAGAAAATGTAAATTTTCTTAACATTGCAAAACAAAATGGTTACCTGGTGGCAAAAAGAAGACATAATGGATAGTAGGCAGGCAACCAGCAGTGTCTTTCACAAACATTACACTTTGCACCAACGTCTTTTGAGATACAGTTTCTCCCCGAGTGCCTAGTTACTCGTCTCTATTTTCACTGACATTTTCTTCCCTTTTTCTTGAGACACAGTGGTCCAAGATTATAATGGATTTCGTGTGGAAGACTGGGTGGATGGAAGGGTGATACACTGTCGCTGATTTGGACATCTAACGCAAGAGAAGACACAAATGCCCTGTCGCAAAAGCTGCCTGTTTAATGAAGCCTCACTAGTGTCTCAGCCAGCCTCTGCTATCATTAGTCTGGGGTTCCTGGGTGCTCCAGCGACATCTGCAATTTACTACAGGCTAGAATAGATCTTAATCCCATGGAAAGCAAATTGCCTGCTACTCTCAGATAACTTTTAGTGTTTAATTAACCCCAGAACCTCAAACAACAATCTGTCAATTCTCTGTCTTTGAACAGCAGAATCTCGATGATGTTCTTTTGTTCTGGGATGTGAGGTCCTTTGGTCAAAGAGACAAACTCATCACCTGGTTTCTCCAGCTGTTGAAAAGCAGGTCTCCAGATAATTTACAGATAAAATAAGGCAAGTTTTTTTCTGCCCTCTGTCAAGATCAAAACCTGATTTGAAAAGGAATAAATTACCATTCTTTCCTAATGATTATCAGTCAGCACACTGCCCCAGACTGTCTTTAAGCTACTGTGTCTGTTATGTCAAAGGAATACTCTGGGATGAGTAAGTTTGCCATGTGTTTCAGGAGTTTCTCTTGGTTAGGGAATTATTAAATATCTAAGCTCCTTTAGGATTCTCAGGCAATTAGTCTCTCCAGACATCTAGCATCTTCTGCTGATGGCTTTGAATTTGCAGCAACTTCAGAGAATCCTCCCTAAGGCACTGGTATCTACAGCCTTTGGTGCACGACACAAGAGAAATCTGTTTTGTGAATATATGCAGAAGTCCAGGGAATGGATTCACAAGAATCTTCCTTCTGAGACAGTACTCTGAAAGGAATAGGATTCCTCCAGGAGGGTTTGGGGAGCTGTGAAGACTTGAGAGATCCGAAAGTAGCCATCATTCACCTCAATTGGACCTCATATCACTTAGAGATTCCCATGAAATCTATGAATCCTCTACCCAGATGGACACACAAATGCTCTAGGGACCCATTGTTTGGTGTATTCTTCCAGGGAAGTCAAAGAACTGTTTAATCCCAGGCTAGGAACCCTTGCTCCATCTAGACAATCGTTGCATTGGCAGAGGGTATATCCATGTGTCTCCTACTCCTACCATAGTCTGATTTGAGGGGCAAGAAGAAAGAAAGGCTGAAAAATGGCAGTAGAAGCCAAGCTTGGGGAGACTAGGGAGAGAAGACCCCATAATGTCCCACTCGACTTCTGCCTTCAAGGCCTCCAATCATCAGAGGTAGGGCATTCACTGTTCCTTCAGTTCCTGTCTGATCTCCAATGTGTGGAGTAAGCCTGGCACCTGGTTCTGCCCTGCTCTTTCACTTGGGATCTAGGCCCAGGAACCAGGTCTAGAAACCAAGCTTTTGCCATGCTCCTGTGAACACGCTCCTGCCATATATTGTTTTCAGGCTCGAATCCTTACTTTTACTCTTTTGAAGTTTTAGAGTTCTGTCTCCACGATGTGACTGGGTCCTGGATTTGTTCTAACAGCCCATGTCTAGCCTTTCTGTGCTGTTAGTGCTGACTGTAGTCTGTTCGGTTCATATTGCCGCCAGCTGACTCCGGGAGAGGAGAAAGTGCCAATGACGGGCAATGGATTTTTCTGAGGTCCTCTGGAGTTTTTCAGGCTCAAGTTCATCAAAGAAATAAATGGATTTCTAATCCCTTTGTGCCTTCTATTAATGTTCTTTCCCTTGTGAAACATTATTTTGTCAGATTCTGTTAAATACAAGGTCCTGTCTCCTGCCTTCAAGAAGTTTGCAGTCTAATGGGACGAAGAGAGAAATGGAATGTGATATGCATCTGAAGACAGAGATAAAAAGTAATGAGATTGTGATACATACGTTTCTCAGAGGAAGAAACTGGCTTTGAGCCAAAGGATCCAGGAAGCCAGGGATTTGAGCAGAGTTCTGATGAATGGTATATTTCCTACAGGACATACATTCTCAACCTTTTCCTTTATAGACCTTTGAGAATCTGTTGAAGGAAGGGGCAAAAAGGGCTAAAAAGGCCTTTGAGAGCTGTGGTAAAAACAGTTCAGAATTAAAAGTCAAGGTTCTGGATTGCGGCTGCAACATTGGTATAACCTGGACAGGTAATTTTTCATGATGCATCTGGATTATTTTATCTATAAAATGAAATTGACAGAGATAAGATTGGTAATAATTCAGATCACTACAGATAATAATACTGGTAATAATTTCAGATCTCTTGAAAATTATATAATTCTATAATCTAGTTCATTACCCTGGATAGAGCCACATTTACAGTTCCAAAGAGATTGCACATTTTCCTATCAAAAGACAAAAATAACTCTTCTACCTCATGTAAAAATTATAAAATTATTGGAAAATTCATGATGCTAACACTGGAATTTTAAAAATCCTGACCTTTTACAGCTTCTAATTCAAGGGGTTCATTGCAATAATGAAGGCTAAACTTTACTGAGCAATGAATACGTGCCAAGTAAGTTGCTTAGTGCATTGAATACATTACATTAATTTGATGGATTAAGTGCTATTGTTATTATATATTATATTATTATTCCCACTTTACAGATGAGGAAACTAAGGCTTGGAGAGCTTAAGTTACTTTCCTAAGGAATCTTGGTTGGATTTGAACTTAGGCATTCTGACTCCACAGCCCAGGTACTTTAACCACTGCTGTGGCTTGTTTTACCAGTGGAGTGAGACTTTTCCTCAGTGGTTTATAACGTTTCTTGGGCCACAGATACTTTGAAAACTGGATGAATTCCCAGTCTGCCAGCCTGCACACAGAGAGACAAATACCCACGCACACGCATACATACACTTAAACATGCACACATACATATGTATTTTCCATACGTTTCAGGATCCCAGAAACTTTTTTGAGGTCTGTTCTACCAACTTCAGTCCACGTTTCCGAAAGCCAGGAATAGCCGGAGAAGCCTGTGGAGGGACTAGCCAGGATCAGCCTAGGGCATAGCTCGCCCAGTCCATCTTTCCCCAGGGTAGAGGGCCCGGCTGCTGGTTCCAGCAGAGGTGGACGCTGATGCAAGGACAGCTCACGAGACCCTGTCAGCCTGGTGAGGTGGCGGATGCGCCACTGCTCAGGGGGTAAGGACATGGGGACTGCTTTCACCCACGGAAACAGGATCGTCTTTCTCCAGTCTTGGCTTGTCCCCTAAGATAGTGTCCTCTCAAAAGTGACTTTGACCTTTTGAAATCAGTCCTAGAAAATGGTATTATATTACACCTGCTACTCTCCGTTATAATGAGACAGGTAGTCATATTCAACCAAGTAAAATCAAACAATTTAAGGGTAAACGTTCTCCAGTGATATGGAAAAACCTCCACTGAATTCTTTTATTCGCTTTTCCACAAAAGAGAAAACCCGAGAAATCAAGGCAGGACCTATCCCATAGCAAGCTCGGAGCTCGTCTTCTCCCAGCTCTTCCCAACGAATGCTTGCCAGGCCAAGATGCGGCAGCCCGTGCGAGGGACCGGCGGTGCCACTTGTCCACTAGGGGGAGACTCGTCCACATTAATCCCCTCGCTTTGGCTAAGAATTGGAACTTGATTACAGCGGCAGCTCCTTGACCCTGTTTCCTTTGCTAAGCAAAGCGTTTTAGTTTGATTAACAAAATCCTCCGCTTAAAATTTCAACCCTCACTTCAAGAGTTGCTGAGGACGGAGTAATGACTAATATGCAAAGATAGTGGTGACCTTCTCCCTTTTCTCCGGTGCCCCCTTTCCAGAGACCCGTGGCTGGAACCCGCCTTGAGAGGCGCCCGCGGCAGGTGCCTAGGGGACCGCAGCCGCGGTGTCGCCGCTCCACGTGGGCAGGCGGCGGCCCCGAACTCGCGGCGCTCCCAGCCTGCCCGGCCGGCGCCTACTTTAGATTGTTTGAGGCCAGGCTGACTCACACAGCCAAGGCAGCAAAATGTCCCCGAGGCGATTGCTGCTGGTATTCAAACATCCTTATTTTCTTTTCTATTTTTCTCTCCTCTGCCGGCCTCCGGTTCCCTCCCGCCAGCGTAGGTCTCTGGGCCTCTGCGTGGCCCTCGGCAGCGGCGCGTCCCGCGATCGCTTCTCAGAGATACAGGAGCCTCTGTCTCCGACCTTGTCTGAAGGTTACTCCCCCCACGTCTGTGCATTTTCCCAGCGATATTCATTCAAATTATGTCGGGAATTCTATCTGTTCCATCAAGATTTGCAATACACCCAAACGCGCACGTACACACACAATTCTTTGAATTACATTTTTCTGACTTTAGAAATAATTTGAATGGCGTTTTCTTCTTTGAAGCAGAAAGTGAAAGGTGTGAATGTCACATACAGGTTACTCTTCCTCTAATTTGAATTTTTAGTAGCATCCGCACTTAGAGAATAGCCAGGGAGCTGAGCTATATATTTCTATTTTCCTTTATTTCCCTTAAAATGTATTATTTGATTTAGATGAGGGAGGATTGTCCTCGCAGGTCATTATCCTCCATATCTGAGGACACGTTCCTAATTTAGTATCTACCTAAATGCAATAAACTGTAACATCAAAAACTTTGAAACCAAAACAAAATTGTAGGTATTTTGCATATTTCATATCAGCGAGGAAATTGAATCCACCCCAGCTCCTGCTATCTTTCCATCACACAGAGGTCAGGGAGAGGAGAGGGGCAGAGGCGATAGTCTGCATAAGGTGGGGCATGAAGTGTTTGGATCTGCAGAGCTCAGCCCTGAGCTGTGTCGGGGAGCAGGGGCTAGAGAGAAGGAAACTGGTCTTCCCGGCATGAATTTGGGTAGATGCGCCCCGACAGAAGGTGGGGTAGAGGGCATTGGAAGAGGAGAGAATGGCCGTGAATAGTGGTGTGTTTGAGGGATTTAATGTACACACTGACTAAGTTGTAAACTTCCTCAGTCTCCCAAGTCATTAGTAAAGTCTATACAGACCAAAGGAATTCTGTTGAACTTTTTTCAAAAACAGAAATCAAGAAAAGTATCTAAGTCTCCTTTTCACGTGTTCATTCTTTCAACAAATATTTACTGGAATCTGCTGTGAAACAAGTTTTATTGGAGGTGCTGGTGATACACAGGTGAACAAGGCAGTGAAAGATTCCTCCCTCTGAATCCTTGCCTGCAGTGGGGGAAGAGAGACAATAAATAAGTAAACAAAAAGTAAACAAGATCATTTCGGAGAGCAGCAAGTTCTGTAACAAAAATGGTATTAATACATGTGGCAGAGTAACTGGGGTGGGGGAAGAATGTCTATGTCAACGTCCCATCAAGAAATGGAACTCACTCCAGGGTTTCTTTCCAATTTTTACAATTGTGCTAAAGTACACATAACATAAAATTTACTATCTTAGCCATTTTTAAATGTACAGTTTAGTGCTGTTCATAAGGTTGTTCCACCATCACTGCCATCTGTCTGCATAACTCTTTTCACCTTGTAAAACTGCAACTCTATACCCATTAAAAAACAATTCCCTATTCCCTCCCTTTTCCCAGCCTCTGGCAACCACCATTTTACTTTCTGTCTCTAAGAGTTTGTCTACTCTAAGTACCTCATATCAGTGGAATCGTACATTATTTATCTCTTTGTGACTGGCTTATTTCACTTGGCATAATGCCCATGCAGTTCATCCATGTTGTAGAATGTATCAGAATTTCTTTCCTTTTTAAGGCTGAATAATATTCCACTGTATGCACATACCATATTCTGCTTATCCATTAATCCTTCAGTGGACACTGGAGTTGCTTGCACATCTGTGCTATTGTGAATAATGCTGCTATCAACATGGGTGTGCAAATACATCTTCCAGATTCTGCTTTGAATTCTTTTCGGTAAATACTCAGAACCACTCCACAATTTTTTAAGGGGACTTTAATTCAGGGAATTTATCATAAAATTATTGGAGGAACTGGAGGAGCAAAAGGAGAGTTTCTGCCAATGGAAGGCACGCAAGAGACTGAAAGGTAGTGGTAAGGGAGAAGTCATGTTTTCTCCTGTATTTAGGGGACTTCAGCAGCAGCAGCAGCAGCAGCAGCTTCCACAGACAGCAATCCTGGGTTCCTGCTCAGGCATCACAGTCACAAGCAGCAGCAGAGGCCCTTTGCCTCTGCTTCTCTATCCCTGTGGGTGACAGCAGCTTCTTGCTCTTAATCTCAGGGTACCTCCACCCAGAGGCATGGCTGAGGTGTGGGGCGTGTGTGCACTTCTGTACGTACACAGAGCAATTGAGCCCTTCCACTCGGGTTCCTTTCCTCTTTCCACATGGCCAGATGACAACTCTAGCCTCCTCAAACATGGTCCCTAGGAGAAGGAAAGGGTTCTCTCTCTCTCTCTTTTTTTTTTTTTTTTTTTTTTGCCTAAAGAAATAAGAGCAGAGAGATGCTAGAATAAGGGGCAGTAAGCAAAGTGAAGTGTATGGCGGCAGTCTGCACATGGAACGGGATGCTCAGTCTGCCTTCCCTTGCCTGTTTCCAGATTGCTGGCAGACAGGCCTGGCCCTACTGCCCTGCCTCAGACACAGAGTTCCAGTCATCTCTAAAAATCTGAACATCCACATGAACCCCAGACAAGGCCATCTGGGAATACTCCAGGGAAAAGGCCAGTGATTTAATGTCTTTAAGTTATATACATCTGTTATTTTGAATTGCAAGAACGGGATGTGAGGAAGTGGAGACCTTGAGTATAGGTAATTTTTGAGTATTTTTTCCATGAACAGGAGCAGAGAATTCGGGCAATAGCTGGGGCAGGATGTAAGGACGTGGCAGGACGTAAGTACAACGTAAGGGTTTTTAAGTTTGGAGATACTGCAGTATTGTTGGAATAATACAACAGGGAGGCAGAAATCGATGATGCAGGAATGAGCAGAGAAGGGCAGGAGCCTCGTTTTTGGGGAGATGAGAAGGGAGAGCTTGAGGGGTGTAGAAGATGTGTAAAAGAGTAGCTGCAAGACACAATGTGAAAACAAGAATTTAAGGGCAGTAGAAAATCCAAGCCAGAAGTGATATGACTAAGCACCCCAGGAATTCACAAACCCCTGGAGGAGGACATTGGACGGTAAACAGGGTGTGGAACGAGGGCTTGAACAAATCGTAGCTACATCTTACGGGGCAGGGTGACCCGTTTCACATCTGGGTTCATTCATTTCTCAAATGGAAGCAGCACATTTTAAAGCTGTTTCTAATTAAAAAATTTGTCTATCCAATGTTTTCACTGTAGCCTTCCATTTTTTTAGTCTTGCCTTTTGCTCTTTTGCATATATTGTATGTTCTAGCCAAATTGGCACATAGGAAGCCCAGAACAAATGTTTATTGAATTAATAAATAAATTAGCCTTACTGTCTCTTTGGCCTTGCTGGAGCCCCCAGTTCCTGCAGCCCATGTTTTCATAGATCTGTACTTTTTTTCAGTATCGTTCTTTCCTCCTGAAGTACCTTCTGCCCCATCTTCCCTTTCTGCTTCTCAAAATCTTATTCCTCCTTCATGGTCTAGTTTAAATGCAACTTTGTTTCTGAAGTCTCATTGACCTTCCCACCCAAATGTGATATCCTTTTTCCTTACATTCCACAGAATTTTCTGCATCTGGACGATGTCTCTTAACATTCTCTGTCCAAAGTTATAGTTATTTGTGGAGTTTTTAATGTTTCCAACTAGACTGAAAACACAATGAGGACAGTAACCACATCTTATATATCTTTATTTACTTCAAACCACCTGGAAGAGCATCCTGTGTGTAGGAAGTATTCAACAAATATTAGATTAATTTTTAATTTAATTTCCCCACCCTACCTAGTGCACTCATTAGTGTGATGACAAAAACCAGCTGGTGTCCTATTACACTGAGGCCACCTACTTCAGCTGCAGAACAACTTCTTAATCAGCTCACACTGCAAAGAGATACTTTCTTTTTATCTTTCCACTTTTAGGATCAAGGATTTTTTTTCAAACTCAACCACCTTCCTCACATCTTCTGTAGAAATACATATACCTGCAAAGGCACACACTGCATATAGGCACATGTACACTGACTCACACAAATGTTCATTTGCACACACAAGCATAAACACATACATGCTTTCTCTTTACATACCCAAACAGAATCCTGATTAGTTTTTCTTTTTAATCAGGTTTACTGTGGTATAATTTACATATAGGAAAATTTGCTATTTTTAGGGGCATGAATCTTAATAAACATAGTGTTGTCCATTAGGGTTCTCCAGAGAAATAGAACCGGAAGATTATGCATGTATATACATGAGTGTACATATAAAGAGACTTAATACAAGGAATTGTCTTATGCAATTGTGGGGGCTGCCAAGTTTAAAATCTCATAGGGCAGTCTGGAATTTCTTGATCTATTAGGCAGAAGCTGATACTGCGATCTTGAGGCAGAAATTCTTCTTTCCCTGGGTGACATCAGTTTTGTTACAAGGTATTTCAACTTATTGGATGAGATCTACCCAATTGTCAAAGACTTAGTGGGTGTTGACCACATCTACAATATACACTTAGATCAGTGTTTGATAGCTTAACTGGGTACTACAGCCTAGCCTTGCTGATGCATAAAACTAACCATAACAGGCATACAGTCATGTAACCCCTACAGTAGTCCCCCTTTATCTGTGGGGTACATGTTACAAGATCCCCAGTGGATGCCTTAAATTGCAATAGTACCAAATCTTATATCTACTATTTTTTTTTAATAATCAACTTTGTTATGAGGGCAAAAAGCAATAATGAATAACAATTAGACAATGATTAAATGAACTATGATAGCAATTCAGTTAGAATAATATGCAAACATTAGAAATGATATAGAGGAAAGCATATAAGAAGCAATCCTATGAGAATATTATGCCTCATAATTTTATACTTTAAAGTTCACAAATTGTTTTTTATTTTATTTTACTTTATTTAAAATTATTAAGGGGTACAAGTGTTTTTGTTACATGGATAGCTGTTATAATGCTTTAGTCAGCGCTATAAGTGTTCCCATCACCTGAATAGTGTTCATTGTGCCTGTTAGTTAGGTTTTTACTCCACTCCTTCTTGATTTCCAACTATTTTTACGTCTTTCTGTGCCCATCAATCAGTTCCCAGTTATTACAGAGTGCATGTGTTTGTTTTTCCATTCTTGAGATACTTCACTTAGGATAATGGTCTCCGGTTCAATCCAAATTGCTGCAAAAGACATCAATTCACTTCTTTTTATGGCTGAGTAGTACTCCATGGTATATATATTTATACCGCATTTTGTTAATCCACTCATGAATTGCTGGGCACTTGGGTTGTTTACACACCTTTGCAACTGTGAATTGTGCTGCAATAAACATTCGATCGCAGGTGTCTTTTTGACAAAACAAACAAAAAATACAATGGACAACAAAACAGAAAGTTGGTTCTTTGAAAAGATAAAAAAAAAAAAAATCAGCAGAACTCTTGCTAGACTAACCAGGAATAGAAGACAAAGGACTGAAATAAGCTCAATCAGAATTGAAAAAGGAGATATTACAACTGATACCACAGAAATATAAAATATCATCTGTAAATACTATGAAAATCTCTACACACATAAACTAGAAAACAGAGGAAATTAAAAAATTCCTGGAAATGCACAACCTCCGAAGACTCAATCAGGAAGAAATAGAAATCCTGAGCAGACCAATAATGAGCTGTGAAATTAAAGAGGTAATAAAAATTCTTCCAACAACAACAAAAACAGCCCTGGTCCAGATAAATTCACAGCTAAATTCTACCAGAACTACAAAGAAGAGCTTGTACCCATACTGCAGAAATTATTCCATAACATTGAGAATGATGGAATCCTCCCCAACTCATTCTATGAAGCCAGTATCACCTTGATACCAAGGCTAGGAAAGGACACACACACACACACACACACACACAAAAAAAAAAAAGGAAAGAAAACTACAGAACAATATCCCTTATGAATATAGATGCAAAAATCTTCAGTAAAATACTAGCAAACTGAATTCAACAGCACATCAAGAAGATAATCCACCATGAACTGGGGATGCAAGGATGGTTCAACATAAGTAAATCAATAAATGATATAAACAGAAGCAAAAACAAAGACCATATGATCATGTCAATAGATGGAGAAAAAGCATTTGACAAAATTCAACACCCTTTTATGATAAAAGCCCTCAACAAACTAGGTATACAAGGAATATGTCTCAAAATTATAAAAGCCATACATAACAAATGCATAGCCAACATCACACTGAATAGGGAAAAGTTGAAAGCATTCCCCCTAAGAACTGGAAAAAAACAAGGGTGCCCACTGTCACCAGTTCGATTCAACATAGTCCTGGAAGTCATAGCCAGAGCAATCAGACAAGAGAAAGAAATAAAGGCTATTCAAATCAGGAAAGAGGAGGTCAAACTATCACTTTTAGCCGACAATATGCTCTTGTATCTAGAAAATCTCAAAGACTACACCCAGACTCCTGGAATTGATAAATAAATTCAGCAAAGTCCAGGTTACAAAATCAATGTACACAAACCAGTAGCATTTCTATATAGTAATAACAGTCAAATTGATACTGAAATCAAAGACTGTATACCATTCTCAATAGTTACAAAGAAAATAAAGTACTTGGGAATATACTTAACCAAGGAGATGAAGACCTCTCCAAGGATAACTACAAAATGCTGATGAAAGAAATTATGGATGACACAAACAAATGGAAAGACATCCTATGCTCATGGATTGGTACAATCAACATTGTTAGAATGTTCATACTGCCCAAAGTAATTTACAGATTCAATGCAATCTCCATCAAAATACCAACATTGTATTTCACAAATCTAGAAAAAATAATCCTATGGTTCATTTGGAACCAAAAAAGAGCCCGAATAGCCTAAGCAATCTTAAACAAAAAGAACAAATCTGGAAGCATCATATTACCATACTACAAGGATACAGTAACCAAAACAGCATGGTATTGGTACAAAAATAGAGACATAGACCAATGGAACAGAACAGAGAACCCAGACATAAAACCATCTACCTACAACCAACTGATCTTCAACAAAACAAATAACAACATACACTGGGAAAAAGATGCCCTATTCAATACATGGTGCTGGGAAAATTGGATAGCCACATGCAGAAGAATGAAACAGGATCCATATCTCTCACCACTCACAAAAAATAATTCAAGATGGATAAAAGACTTAAATATAAGGTACAAAATCATAAAAATTCTGGGAGAAAATGTAGGAAAAACTCTTGTAGATATCATACTAGGCAAAGAATTTATGACTAAGACCCCAAAAGCAATTATGGCAACAACAAAAATAAATAAACAGGACTTGATTAAGTTAAAAGACTTCTGCACAGCAAAGGAAATAATCAACAGAGCAAATAGACAACTTGCAGAATGGGAGAAAATATTGGCAAACTATATATCTAATAAAGGGCTAATATCCAGAATCTACAAAGAACTCAAACAAATCAGTGAGGAAAAACAAACAAACAAACAAACAAAAAACCAACAACCCCATTAAAAAGTGGGCAAAAGGTATGAACGGGAGCTTTTCAAAAGAACATAGACATAAGGCCAAAAAACATGTGAAAAAATGATCAACATCACTAGTCATCAGGGTAATGCAAATAAAAACCACAATACGATATCACTTTACTTCAGTTGGAATGGCTTTTATTAAAAAGTCCAAAGACAATAAATGCTGGTATGGATGCGGAGAGAAAAGAATGTTTATAC
This sequence comes from Indri indri, assembly GCA_004363605.1. Taxonomy (NCBI): domain Eukaryota; kingdom Metazoa; phylum Chordata; class Mammalia; order Primates; family Indriidae; genus Indri; species Indri indri. Next base: position 11,808 of record RJWJ010024788.1, on the reverse strand, counting down.
ACTGTTGGTGGAACTGCAAATTAGTGCAATCTGTATGGAAACAGTATGGAGATTTCTTAAAGAACTGGAAGTTCTACCATTTGATCCAGCAATCCCACTACTGGGTTTCTACCCAAAGGAAAAGAAGTCATTTTATCAAAAAGACATCTACTATGTTTTTTCCTATACATACACAATGTATGTTTTCTATGATAAAGTTTAATTTATAAATTAGGCACAGTAAGAGATTAACACAACTAATAACAAAACGGAACAATTATAACAATATAACAATATGTCAGCATCACTACTCTTGTGCTTTGGGGCTATTGTTAAGTACAATAAGGAGTACTTGAACACAAACACTGCAATACTGTGGCAGTCAATCTAATAACCAAATGGCTGCTAAGTGACCCAATGGGTGAGTAGTGTATACAGCATGGATATGCTGCACAAAGAGATGATTCATGCCCTGGGTGGGATAAAGTGGGGCAGTGTGGGATGGGGTGAGATTTTATCACACTATCAGAATAGCGTGCAGTTTAAATTTATGAATTGTTTATTTCTGGAATTTTCCACTTAATATTGACCATAATTAACTAAAACCTTGGAAAGCAAAACCACAAATAAGGAGACTAATGTACCATAATCAAGACACAACAGTTCCGTCATCTCAAATATTTCCCTCATACCTCTTCGTGGTGAATTCTCTCTACCCCCACCCCATGCCTGCCTCATCTGGGTTTTTTTTGTCCCTACAGTTTGTCTTTTCCAGACTATCATAAAAGTAGAGTCATATACTATGTAACCTTTTGAACATGACTCCTTTTGTTTAGTATGATGCATTCGAAACTCACCCATGTTATTGCATGTATCAGTAGTTTGTTTCTTTTTATTGTCAAGTAATTTTTTTTAATGGAGGTACCATTGTTCTGAATCAGTTTTGTGAATGAGAGAAGTATTTCTCCTATATTTCTCTAAGTCAGGCATGTTTCAGAAATTCAAAATTTTATAGGCATGTCCATTGAAGTACAGAAAGTCTCGAAGATTTTCTAGACATAACCTAATGAGAAATCAGTTATGGAGCACACTCCCTCCATGCCTATATAGGTATTTGACCTTGCAAAAACTGATTTCACTGGCCACATGGGTTGACCAACACAGATTCTAAAAGTATCAGGCATTATAATCTCCCTATTGGCAATGTGGCACAGCAAACTGTTTCGGGACTGACTTACTTGACTCCAATTGCCATAATGGTTTAAGACTAAGCCATAAATTCAGATCAGGGAAGGGCTGGATTCCTGAACAGGTCATGAAGATGCTATAAGTCATAACACTGGTGGGCAAACATGATAGATGGTCAGAAATGACCAATCTACATGTTCCAGCATAGTTGTCAATCAATCCGCTAAGATGGAAGAGTGACTTTCACCCACAGGATCTGACATAATGGAACTCCCTAGGATCTGTGCTCTAGAAGTCAAGGGAAGTCCACTGTCCAGTCTAATCCAATTGGGCCAGCCCCTCTGTGCTTAATCGACCCTCAGGCTGCTATAGCAAAACTCCCTCCCTGTCTATGATGTAGGAATAGGGCATTTTTTTAGACAGATGATGGAATCTGAAGAAAGATCTGATTGTCCTATAAGTTCAATCCAAGTTGAACTCCTTGTTTCCATGGCTGGTCTGCTGAGCATTGGGCTGGGGTCCTCCTCTCAATCAATACATATTCCTCAAGCAGTTTCTGTGTGTTCCTCACAGTGCTCAGCCCTAGAGATACAAGAACAAACAAGGCTGTCAAGGTACCCATATTGATTGAACATAAATTCTGTTTTGGAAACAGGCAACACCTTGTCATTGAATAAAGAGCTGAAACAATTATACTTTGATAAGTCCAAAGAATGAGGTAAATAAGAAGGTGAGGTTCAGCACATTTTAGATGAATGGCAAGGAAGTCCTCTCTGAGACTTCTGAGAAATGAAGAGCCAAACGATGATTCTGGTGGAAGAAAGTCACCAGTAAAAAGAGTCGCACGTGCAGAGGCCCTGATGGGAAAAGACACATCATATTTGAGAATCTCAAAGTTCGGCGGAACTGGCACAAGCTGAGAAAATGTGAGTGAGACATGGGACAGGGTCAGAAAGGTCACCAGTAGCTTGTGGCCAGGATAAGGAGTTTGAGTTTCCTTTTGTGAAAGGGGAAGCCCTGGGATGTTCAGAACACAGGGGTTAGATGATCTGCTTTATGTTTCAAGAGGATTATTTTTGCTATTATGTGATGATACATTGTGGTGGGACAGGATTGGGAAGGTGAGACCAGTAAGGATGCAGTTGCAAAAGTTCAGGTGAGAGATGATGATGATAACAAAGATAAGAAGAAAGACAAAGATAAAGAGAGTTGAGATTTTGGAGGCAGAACATATAAGCCCTACGAAGGGATTGCGTGTCCAGAGAAAAGAAGAGGGAGAAAGCAGAATAATTTGTGTATTTTGCCTTGAATAATGTGATGAAATGTCTTGACATTTAATTATGTGAGAAAGACCAGTTTAGCATCAATGTCTGGAGTTCAGCAAAGCTGAACTACTAATTAGGGATTCAAATATATAATCAGTTATAGTTAAAGTTTGGGGAATTGAATAGATTATCTCAGAAGAAAGTGTCAGAGGAGAGAAAGGGACCCCAGAGAGAACCTTGAGGAAAGGCTACACTCTGTTCAGGTAAAAAAAAAAAAAAGAAAGAAAAGACAAGGAATACTGAGGCCAGGGAGATAAGAGGAAAACCAGGAGAATGTGGTGGAAAGGAAGCTGGACAAGTAGGGCTTCAAGAGTGAGAGGGTCATGTGTGGGGCTGAATACTGCCAGAAGAATGAAGCAAAGCAACTGTGAAATGTCTTTTGCAATATGAGGGTGATTGTTGTCTTTGACAAGATTTGATGGGAAGGCGGTGGGTGACATTTCAGAGAGACTGGGAGGTAGGAAAGGGAGACGTCACGTGTATGGACAACTCCTTTGGAGGTTTTGTGGTGGTGTTGAGAGAAGAAATGGGGAGTTCTCTGGGAGCGGAGAGAATTGGGAGGTTTATCAAGATGGGAAATGTTCAAGTATAATTATATGTAAAAGAATGAGTCCTAGTACAGAGAAATCATGGTCCAGGAGAGCAAGAGGATGATGCCCTGGAGAAGGCAGAGGGTATGCACTTGGAGCATGGACCTTAGGTAGGAAGAGGGATGCTTCCACCAGTGGGGCTAGCGGGAAGAAGGAGAAGGTGAATGCAGGTGCTTTTGATGCAGCATTGGGTGGGTGAGGTAAGAGGCATGGCCATTATCTGAGAGAGGAGGGAGCCTGGAAGACTGCAGGAGAGAAAAGGTAAAAACTTGTTTTCTAAGGAGTTGAAAGACAAGAAATGCAGCAGGATTGATTTGCGCTATTGAGGGCTCATGTCAAATATGAGATAATGAATTTTCAGAGAAACCAATCATCTTGATTGTGAGATTTTGTGTTGCCGTGTTCAGCTGTTCTGGCGGAGGCATGAGAAAGGAGGATGGTAGGGAGCATGTGGGGCTGTTGTTTAACAAGAAGAAAGGAGCGCAAAGGAAGGAGACAAGGTTTTAAAATGGTGTGCCATGTATTCTAGGTTCAGCAATGTGGGACATTAACCCAAGAGGGGCCTTGGTGAATAGCGAGAAAATAATAACACTTAATAGTCTGCCTGGATAGTATCTTCATCTTAGGAAGCAAAATTAGAGCTGAAGATTTTGGGCAAACGAGAGGACACATTGCCACGCTAAGAGAGCAGGGACCACTGCTGTTAGAACTTTGTAGCTTTATAGTGACTTCCTATTGTAGGCTGTCATGAGCTGGCTCTTTCCTTGCTGATTAGTCAAGTGCTTGGAGAAGAATCAGAGCTCTGTGTTTGGTTTCGAGGCAGCAGCGGGGGGAAACCCGGGGAGAGTGTCCCACTGCATAACAGTGATGCAACTGTAATGGATAGAACCAAAGGAGGCAGCTTATTCGAAGAGGACAAGAATACTCAGAGCAGGAAAAGAAGCCTGGGTCTGGGAGCACCTGGGTAGACAAACCTGAGTAAGCCTATCCCACAGGGACCCCGAGAATCTGTGATCTAGGTCTAATTTTCTTATTGTTAATTATGGCTTAAACTAGCAATTTAGTTATGTTTAAATAACTCTAGCCATCTCCTCAATAGTACTTAATGAACAGAACTGGTTTCCCTATTGGAAAAGCAGTGTGGCATATTGATAAGAATGTGAAATTTCAGGGCAGGTGGATCTGACATTAAGTCCTAACTCAGCCACCAGTTGGCTGTGTATTCTCAGACGAGTTGTTCAGCTTCTCTGAATCTTAATTCCCTGATCTATAAATGAAGGCTGATAGTAATGTTTACTCATATATTTAATTCCAAGGCATAAATCAATTAAGGTAAGGAAAACTGCAAAGCTATGTGCAATGCTAGCACAGTAGAAATGAATCTTAGTCTACAAAAAATAGATGTGTAAGAAAAATTGTTTCATAATTTTCCTTTACATCATTTTAATTCTGACTCTGAGTACCCATCCTCCTCTGAAAGGATTGCAAATTCAACTTCAGACATTGTTGAACTACTATCTCCTCCCACTCCAATGTGAGTGAAGAGGCCTGGGGGTTTCCATAACACTACTGCATTGCTTTGGTACCTTAGGCCCCACTGGTTACTATGGAGACACCATGTGATTCCTTCAGGCACAGCACCATCCATGGCATGCTAGGGTGAGGTTCAGCCTTCCCAGATGAACCATGTAGCCATCCTTGCGGAGCGGGTCCTGCAAGGGGGAAAGACCCAGGCCTGCTTGAGGGAGTAAGGGGCCTTTTCTCCTTCTTAGCCTCGGCCAATCTTCTCTCTCTTTTGTTGCCCTCGAAAAACTTAAATCACTATGCTTACATTCTGGCACACTGAAAGTTATCTTCTCAAAGGACTTTAGCTTTTACAAATTCAGAAAAGGCCATTACTTGAAGATCTTTTTCGTTTTCAGCTCTAGCAAAATTTCTAAGGTGAGGAAGCCCCAAAGGACCTAGACATCCCTGTGAAAATAATTAGTTGAATTAGGAGGAGAGCAGGTAGAGAGAGGACAACTAAAACTATTTCAATAAATTATACCCTATGGTGATTACTTTTATTCACTTGCATGGGATCCTTGCTGGTCTTGTTGGATGGATTGACTCATAAAGGGTTTGGTGATTCACAAACTTGGAAAACATTGGCTTTAAGAGTAAATGAGATACACATGCAAATTTCAATTATTTAAAGGTAGGTGCTGTCTAAATACCAAGCATTGAGTAGGAGATATTGGCACGGACCCATTTGCTAATGCAAGCACCACCTTCTCTCTCTTTGGAAAAGTGCCGGGTAACAAGGCATCACTTGGGGGATCAATACCTATTAACTGAACATATAAATGAATGCTTAGAAGCTAACCATTCCCAACAATGGCTGTGGAGCAATGAGGCAAATTTCTTGTTGAGTGCCTGGTTGCCATATTCAGCAGACCAAGGAAATGAGCGTAGTAGCTTGGATTAAATGCTGGAGCCAGACCTACCTGACTAGACAGTGGTTCATTTGGCTGAGCACACAGTTCTATCCCCCAACCACATTCCTGTCCCTGCAGCAGCAATAGCAAAGACCTCATTTAAAACACTGGCCTCATGAGTTCAGAGCAACAACAAATTGAGTGTCATTGTGAGATGCGTACAATTTATGAACATAAAGGCTCTAAGGAAATGCCAGATACCATTAGAAAAGGCATCTTCCAGAATTAATGTGTAATAATGAAAATTCTTGCTTGTCATATTAAGGTTTTAAAAAAAGGAACCTCGAAATATTTGCTAGTTTTATTCCCTGCTTCCATGCAGCTTGAACCCACCACGGCCTTACCAATGTTTACCCCAAATCTCTAGACAAAAGTAGTCCGTTGAGGCGCGAAAACCACCCCATTGCCTTCTGGGCCATCCCTATCTGCTCCTACTGTCTGTTTGAGTCCAGGCTGAGAAATCCCAAAACTTACAGTAGTAGCAAGCTAATGAGATAAAATCTAACAAGCCAGCAGTTAGATTTGGGAAGTTTAATTGTATTTTGGAGACAGATTACTCAATTTGCAAAGAAAGGAACAGTCTATATCATTTATCCTTCAAAATAATAGAATACTTCTTTTTCTACCTAATTTTGAAATATAGGATTGTATATAATTCAACTTTTAAATGCGTGGCCAATAGTACATTGTCTCATAAATCCCAATGACAATGTTACTAAGGTAAGTGTTAAAAGAAAACTGAAGCCCAGAGTGGTAAAGAAAATGGCTCAAGGTCACACACCCAAGCACGGGAAAGGTTAACTCAAACCCAGTTGTGATTGAATGCTTCATGATGACTGGGAATTTTAAGAATGTTTTGGAATGCTTTTTTATTTGCTGTACCCCTATCTCATTCTTCGTTTTGATCCATCAGATTTTGAATGCTGTGAAACACTCCATTGTATTTGCTGGATGAAAGAATTAATCTCTTGACTTCCCTATTGCTTCTGAACTGGTGGCTGGAGTCCTCACAGCTGAATTAGCTATGAGACATTGAGGCCCACCAGGTCTACATCTTCAGCCTAAATTTGACAACTTTGTTGTCCAACTTAATTATTTAAAGCTCAAAACACTTTAATGGAGCCAGTGTGTTAACTCCAATTATGAGAATAAATTGTTAAAATAAATTGATGCTAAAGAAATGACAGACTCATTTTCTAATTCAGCACAAACTGACTTTGAGGTGTCTTCTATCTCTCATCTTGCTGAAATGTGGTGTCTTGGTGGGAGGATGGACAGAATAGTCAGATCTTGCATTCTACAAAGAGCAAGGACCCAGGTTTATCTTTGATTCTTTGGCCCTAACTGACCACCATGTTTGCTTGGGCCATTAGCACTTCTTTCTACAGCTGAAGTGTGGCCTGGTCTAGACTCCATGTACATCTCCGTCAGCACTGTCTTACTACCATCTTAAAATCCCTTGATTTTCAATCTTCAGCAATCTCTTGTGCTAATCCCCACATATGCATCCTTCAGTGGACATCTTTCTCTTGTCCTGGAAAAAGACTCAAAAATGTGCAACTCTTTCTACTCCAAGCACACATGGTCTAAATTGAAGAACTTAATGGCTCAGCAATACTTTAAATCATCTTTTGTTGATCCTCTAGTATAATGATCTCATTGTACACCCAATCTCAGCCACTCATATCCAAAGAGAAATCTTAGACATTGTCTTTAATAATTGTAAAATCTCAATTTCCATCATTGCAATTCCGACCATTGCTTCCTAAGTTTCCAGCCCACTCCCACTACTGCTCTTACTGCAGTAATTTTTCACACCCCCGGAAATACTCAATCCATTAACCTTAACATGTTTTCTCTGTCTGTTAATCTCCTCACATCCTTTCTCCCATAGTTATCCCACTAAGATTCCATGACTCATCATAATAATCACTCTTAAACACATTCTCAAGAGTACACTACATTCACTTAGAAAATGCCAACCTTAGTTAAATCTCCACCTACTCTGGGCTTGCTTCAGTTGGCTCAGTGTTGCTGGAGAAAAACATAAAAGCAAGATGCCTCATCGAGCTTTAAATTTACGGCCACAAACATCAAGTAGGCTCTTGTCAAATCATGCTCTCCTTTTCCCAAGGGTACTGGGCTACTTACACAAGTTTCCTCTTCTGCCTCACTCTTAGATGGTGACTTCGATTTTATTCTATTGAGAGAATAGAGTAATTCAGAATAGGATTCCCACATCCCTGGACTTTGAACCTCTATGTTGCCTCCTTCCTGTTAAAATGGTGAACTCTAAGCAAATGCCCTGCATTTGGGATTCATTATCTCTCAACCACACATGGAAGTTGCCTCTGCAGTCATCCCCTCTCTGCCCTGCATCATCTCATGTATTTTTACATGAGATGTAATTCACATACCATAACATGTGCCAATTAAAAGTCTACAATTCAATTATTTTTAGCATAATCACGAAATCGTGCAAACATTACCACCATCTAATTCCAAAGTATTTTCATCATCCCCAAAGAAATCCTCCTCCTCCAGACCCTGAAAACTACTAATCTATTTTCTGTCTTTATGAATTTTTTATTCAGGGCATTTTATATAAGTGAAATCATCTACTATGTGGCCTTTGTGGCTGGCTTCTTTTACTTAGCATAATGTTTTCAAGCCTCATTCATATTGTAGCATGTATTAGTATTTAATTCCTTTTTATGGATGAATCCCACTGTATAGATATACTACATTTTTTATCCATTCATCAATCGATAAATATTTGGGTTATTTCCACTTTTTGATTATTATAAATAGTACTACTATTAATGTTCACATACAAGTTTTTGTGTAGATGTATGCTTTCAATTCTCTTGGGCATATACCAAGATGGAATTTCTGGCACTAAATCTATGTTTAACTTTTGAAGAACTTCCAAAATGTTTTCTAGTGCAACTGCATAATTTTACATTTCCACCCACAGTTTGTCAGAGTTCCATTCTATCCACATTCTCACTGATGCCTGTTATTGTCCAAATTTTTTATTATAACCATTCTAGTGGGTGTGAAGTGGTATCTCATTGTGGCTTTAATTTGCATTTCCTTGATGAATAGTATGTTGAGCACATTTTCATTTTTTTATTGGCCATCTGCATATTCAAATCTTTTGCTTTATTTTTGAGGTATAAAAGTTGTTTGTGTGTTCTGGGTACTAGACAATTGTCACCATAATTTGCAAACATTTTATCCCATTCTGTGGGTTGTCTTTTTACTTTCTTGATGGTATCCTTTGAAGCACAAAAGATTTTTATGTTTGGACCAATAAAGTCCAGTTTATATATTTTTCATGTGTTTGTGCTTGTATTATATCTAAGAAGTCATTGCCTGACCCAAGGTCACAAAGATTTATACTTGTTTTTCTTCTAAGGGTTTTATATTTTTATCTTTTACCATTAGGTCTTTCACCATTTCCACCTAATTTTTGTATATGGAATGAGTTAAGGGTTTGACTTTATATTTTTGAATGTGACAATCCAGTTATCCCAGCATCATTGATTGAAAAGGCTATTCTTTCTTCATGGAATTGTCTTGGAACCCTTGGTGAAAATTGTTGAAAATCAATTGACATGAAATGTAAAGACTTATTTCTGAGTTTTTGTTTCTAATCCACTGATATGTATGTCTATCCTTATGCCTCGAAGACCACACTGTCTTTATTACTGTAGCTTTTTAGTAATTCTTTCAACTCTGTTATTCTTTTACAAGATTATTTTGGCTATTCTGGATCTCTTGCATTTTATCATTAGTTTATTAATTGTATGCCAACTATTTAGATAACCTATAAGGAATGAACAGATTACTAAAAACAACAAATTACCTAAAATGACTCAAGAAAAAATAGAAAATCTCAACAGACCTATAACGAGAGACTGAATCAGTAATCAAAAACCTCCCAACAAAGAAAAGCTCAGAACCACGAAGCTTACAAAGGCAGCTGAGATCTTAATAGGGTATATATTAAATCCGTAAATAAATTTGTAGAGTACTGCCATCTTAACAATATTAAGTTTTTTAAACCATGAACATACACTGTCTTTCCATTTATTTAAGCCTTCTTTTATTTTTTTCAACAATGTTTCATAGTGTTCAGTATACTCCTTTTGTTAAAATTATTCCTAAGTACTTAATTCTTTTTCCTACTGTGTAAATGGAACTATCTTCTTAATCTCACTTGTAGATTGTTCATTGCTAGTGAGTACAATTCATTTTTGTATATTGATCTTGAATCTCTCAACCTTGCCGAACATGTTTATTATCTCTGATAGTGTTTTTGTAGGTTCTTGGGATGCTCTGGGTATAAGATCATGTCATCTGGGAATAGAGGTAGTTTTACTCTCTGCTTTCCAATATGAATGAGTTTATGTCTTTTTTCCCCCTTTAATTGTTCTAGCCAGAACTTCCAGTATAATCTTAAATAGAAGTGGTGAGAACAAATATTTTATCTTGTTTATGACTGGAATTTAAAAAGAAAGCTGTCAGTCATCCACCTCTAAGGATGATTTTATCCATGGGTTTTTAGTAGATGCCCTTAAGCTGAAGAAGTTCTCTTATATTCCAGATTTGTTAGGTGTTTTTTTTTTTTTTTTCTAATCATGAAAGGCTGTTGGATTTTGTCAAATGCTTTTTTCTGCTTCTACTGAAATTGTCACGTGGTTTTTTGTCCTTTAGTCTTTATTATGATACATTACATTGATTGATTTTTGTGGATTGAACTTAATACTGTGTCCCACTCCCTCTTGGCTTTCATGGCGTCTTATGGGAAATCAGCTCTTAGTGTTATCAAGGATACCTCCTACATAACGAGTCTGTCTTGCTACTTTCAAAATTCTCTCTTTGTCTTTTGACAGATGGTAATGATGTATCTAGGTGTGGATTTCCTTTAGTTTAGCCTTGCCTGGGTTTTTTAAGTTTCTTGGACATGTATATTATTGCTTTTCATGAAGCTTACTAAGTTTTTGGCCATTATTTCTTCAGATATTTTTTCTGCCCCTTTCTGTCCTCTCTTTCCGAGACTTCTATTCTGCATATGTTGGTACACTTGATGGTGTCTCACAGGTCCCTGAGGCCCGGTTATTTTTCTTCATACTTTTTGTTATTGTTTGTAAAACTGGACATATGAATTGATTTATCTTGAAGTTTGCCGATTCTTCTGCTAGCTCAAATCTGCTGTGGATCCCCTCTAATGAATGTTGCATTTTCGTTATTGTACTTTTCATTTCCAGAATTTCTATTTTTTAAATAATTTTTATCTCTTTATTGATAATCTCTATTTAACAATACCTTGTTCTCATACTTCTTGTTAGTTCTTTAGAAATGATTTACTTTAGTTCTTTGGACATATGTATAATAGCTGATTTAAAAATCTTTGGTAAGTTTAAAGCCTAGATTTCCTTAGGGATGGTTTTTATTGACTGCTCTTTTTTCTGTGTATTTTCTTGTTTCATTGTCTCACAATTCTTTGTTATACACTGGTAATTTAAAAGAGTGAATTGTGTTAATTCTGAAAATTATATTCCTTCTCCTGAAGATTTTTTTTGGTTGCTGTTTGTTGTTCTGCTGCTATTGCTGTTTTTTATTTAGTGACTTTCCTGAACTAATTAACATTTGTATTTTTGTTGTGTGTGGCTACTGATGTCTCTGCTCAGTTAGCTTAGTGGTCGGGTAATGACTGGACAGAGAATTCCTTAAATGCCTTAAACGAATAAGTCTCCCAACCTTTGTGAGGGCCTCTGTGTATATATTTGAGGATGCCTTTGCGGGGAACGTGGCCAGTGCTCCCCGCAAAAAGCCGGGTCCCTTTGGTAGAGTTGCAAGGGATAAGAAAATAATAGAGGAAAATGGAAAATGGAAGAAATAAAAGAATACACTGAGACAAAAATATAGTTTTATAAGTTTATAAAGGTTATAGGCAAAGCGGGTAGCTCAGGGGGCTCCGGACCTCTCCATCGGTCTCCAAAAACAGCCCCGAATGAAGTCTTACATGGTAACTTATAGGAAATAGTAAATAATTGCCAGGGGTAACAGATTTACATAACAGCAGGTAGTTCCTCTCAGGTTAACAGATTTTCAAGAGGCTTCTACGGAAGGCTTCTACAGATTCTTTAACAAATTCTGTCTAAGTGAGCAAAGGTTACAAAGTCTTTCAAAGGTTAACTTCTAAATTCTAAGGTAAGTTTATCATTTAACAGAGGGGGT
>RJWJ010024787.1:0-24520 GCA_004363605.1 Indri indri | reverse complement strand
GCATACACAAAGGGTGCAATGCGCACCCTCCGAGAGATGGACACGCTTGGGACTGGGACTTGGAGGGAAGGGGGGGCAAGGGCAACATACGTAACCTAAACATCTGTACCCCTATAAACAACAAACAATAAAAAAAATAAAAAATAAAAAATAAAATTTCCTGAAGGGGAAATGAGCTTGGCTTGTTCACAGCAAGGAGACCGATTTGGCTGGAGTAGAGTGGACAAGGGAGGAAGACGAAGAAGAGATGGCACAGGGGTGGGGAGCAGGCGGCCTGGTCATGCAGGACCTTCTGTGCTTTAGTAAGAGATTTGACTTTGACTCCGAGTGAGATGAGATGCCAGTGGAGGATGGTGAGTGGAGCGGTGGCGTGGCCTGGCTTATGCATTAAAAGGAGTCATTCTGGCTTCTTTGTGAAAGAGTAGAGGGGACAAAGGCTGAAGCAGAGATCTCAGGCTTGAGAGATGGCTGGAATGGAGATATATTTCAAAGGTAGCTTCTGTGAGATTTGCTGGTGAATGAGATGTGAGGTGGGAGATAAAGGGAGGAGTCAAGGATTACCTCAAGTTTTTTTGCTTGAGCATCTAGAATGATGGAGTTGACACCTCAGAGAAGACCAGGAGTAGAACAGATCATGAAGGTCAGATCACAAGGTCAGTTTCTATTCCATGAAGTCTGAGATGCCCATTAAATATCCAAGCAGGCATGCTGACATGACATTTGGATATATACATTTGGAGCTTAAGTGCTGGATCTGAGCTGGAGATACACATTTAGGCATCATAAGGATATAAATGGTATCAAAAACCCTGAAACTGAATGAGATTATTCAAGACACAAATGTAGGTGGAGAAGAGGTTGAGAAGTTAAGAGAACCCAGCAGAGGACATCAGGAAAGAGAAGTCAGTGAAGTAGGAAGAGAATAAAAAAAAAGTGATGACCTGGAAGGCATCAGAGAAAGTAGATTTATTAATATATGTCCACCAAAAAAAGACTTATGCAAGAAAATGGTTCATAGTGGTTTTATTCACAATACCCCTAAAATGGGAACTACCCAAATATCTACCAGCAGAAGAATAAATAAATTGTGGTGTAGTCATGCAAGGAAATACTACTCAGCAATGCAATAGAATGAGCTCCTGCTACCCACAACAATATGGATGAATCTCCAGACATAATGATGAGCAGAATGAACCAGATACAAAAAAAAGGACACACCTCTGATTCTGTTCATATAAAGGTCAAGGAAAGGCAAAACTACTCCCTAGGGATAGAGTTCAGAACAGTGGTTTCCTCTGGGTTGACAGGGGTAAGTATTGACTAACAACAGTGTTCAAGTGAACTTTCTGGAGAAACAGAAATGCTCTATATCTTGACCCAAGTGGTGGTTACATAGGTAAATACATCCATAGAAATTCAGTAAATCGTAGCCATAAAATTTATGCATTTTACTGTATCTAAATTATGCCCCAATAATATAAACAAGGAGGGGAGAGAAACAGGACATGATAATGGTGTCATATGCCATAGAATAACAAAAGACTAGAATAAATGGTCTTTGCCCTTGAAGAACTTATTTATCAGACTAAGAAGAGGAAATGCAATGATGTCCTCTTCAGAGCAGAAGGACTGGCTGGTTCTGTCTTTTTGCACTGTTTCCACAGAACCTCTTCATGCCCTGCCCCTCATCCATTGTGCCCATTTCAGCTAGTAGTCAGCACCACAATCCCCAGCCCTGCCCTGCTAGGCCACTGGACCCCACATACCTTAGAGAAAATAGGAGACAATGTTGAACAAGTTGCCTTAGTAACCAAAGATTTTGCGTGGCAGCCCTGGAGCTCTATGCTCCTCTGAGCTCCACCTGCCTAGTTCCCACAGCTCCCCCAGGTGCTGTCGGCCTAAACCTCCTAGCACCTCTCTTCCACGCCCTCCAATGATCAGACTGTGCCTACCCATGATTCTTCTCACTCTCTGACTTCTGATCTACTTCTTATTCTGAACTTGCACAGTGGTTTAGACCGATGGTCAGCAGGCTTCAAGGGTTCTAACCCATGGTCTTGCTTGAATCTCAAATCCCTACCACATCGTCTGTCACTCTGATGGGATAGTCCTGATATGTTTTCCAGGGCAGCTACAAAAAGTCCTTCATGGATGGAGGATTATTCCTCAACTCCAAAACCTTTCAAGTTAGATGGGATTTATCAGGCTGTTATTCATTGAAGTCAAAACTTTCTCATCAGGGCTTTGAATACACTCCATCAGAAAGTGGGGAAGGGAAAAAGGTTTCTTCTGTGAATCAGATCACAAATTGGACACATGTTCACTCCTAGTTGGAACCTTGTGCCCAATGGCAAAGTGGGATCTTTTCACCTGGCAAGATTGCCCTGACTTGAACAGCCTACTTTGGCTGCCACATTTGTATTTTCAAAGAACCAAGAAGATGATACCTCATAGGCAGTTCTGAAAGAAGTTGCTTCTGAACAAGACTTAAAAATTACTTAGAAACTGACAAGTGAGGTCACACTGGAACAAGGCTCCCAGATCGGCCTGTGCCCAGCTCTGTCCACAATACCATACCACTCCCAGCCCCTGTCCAGGGTCCCAGGGCGGTCACAGGGCAACAGATCACAACAGTGGTATGTTGGGCTGATTCAACTTTTCCACAAGGGAAGTTAACAGAAGAACCTGGCTCAGGACTTAGACCAAGTAGTGAGAGGGAAGAGATGACGAAAACTGGTGAGGCTTCTGCAACTTGTGTTACTGCCCTTGAACTGCTTCCAGGACTGGCTTCATGGGCATGTGACTGTCACACAGGGACCCATGCTTAGAAGGGCCCCATGCTTGGTTTAATGCTCTCCTGTCACTATCTTGAAGTTGTTAATAATTTTTGAACAAGGGCCCACCTTTTCATTTTGCCCTGGGCCCTGCAAATTATGTAGCTGGCCCTGATTGTTTCAGTTAAGAGCAAACCAAACATCACTGGTTATTTTTAAAAATACTCCACCTTGAGCCTTCTCTGCAGTAGACTGAAGTTGATAAACTAAGAGGCACAGACCCACACTCAAATCTCTATGGAAACCACTGTTTTCAGTGTGTAATTGAAGGAAGGTGGGTCAGTTATATTTCTAGACTGGAACATTCTTCACCAAAACTAGAAAAAATAAGGAAGTCTCTATAAGTGGAAGGTCAAGATGATAGATAAGAATGCATTGAGAAGTAAGACTTCAAATAAAACTTTCACCCCATGGCTTGGAAATGACATTACATGTATACTTACTGCAGTGAAAATATTCAGTAAGGCATAATGCTGAATGGTTGGAAAACACATGTAACCTGAAAAATCCCCAATCCATTTTATCAGAGGTAAGATGTGGCAACGCGGCTGGACTAGGTTACAGATCAACTTCCGGCAGCAGTACCATGAAACAAAAAGATGGATCTGGATATTCCACTGAATAACAATTGCTCTTCCCACTCCTCCAAATAACTAAGGAATGTGTTTCCAGAGAGACCCATCGGATCCCTGATTATTCCTCAAACTTTCTCTCTGTTCTCAGAACTCTAAACTCTCTCCTCCTCAGTAAAGTCTGCCCTGGCCATTTAAAAGCAATTCGGAGCTTTTCCTCTTAACTATCTCCCATCTTTTCCATAAATCTCTGAGCATGGAAAGGCTTTCCTGGCCCTTGTCAGCATTAGAGTCAAGGGGCTGGGGCAGAGTAAACACACGAGGTGGACCTTGGTAGCAGGGCTCAGCGCCTGGCTGCAAGCCTTTCTTTTTATCACCCACGGCGTACTTACTCCCAGTCATGGAATTCACCACGCCAGCCTTCATTCTACTCCAGCTCTATTTCCTCCCCTGCCCCTTCACTCTCAAAGATGACCTCTCCACCTACTTCCCTGGGAAAATTGAGAACATCTGATGAGAACTCCCACAAGTTTCCTCCCAAACTCCTTAAGTTTTCTTTGGATCATCACCCAAACTTTCTTCCTTCCCGCCCATCTTGGAAGAAACGTTCCCTGCCCCGTGGACAGGGTTAACCCCTTCACCTGCCTCTCACCATGCTGGGGTTCCCCTTTCATGATGAGGGTCTCTGTTTTCTATCTCCACTGGTCACTTATCCAATTCCTAAACACAGGCTCAAACCTTCTCATCCAAAACTAAACAAACACACAAACACCAATAATACCCCCTCTTCATCACTCTCTAATCTCTAGCCTTCCTTTTCTACCACTGGCTCTGCTTCCTCTTCTCTCTCTATGCCCTCAGTGAAACAAGACATTGTCTGAATACCATCAAGCACTAAATTTAGAAGGCACCAAATAAATGTGAGGCCCAGTCCTCAGTCTTACGCATCTTAGCTTTTCCTCACTTCTGTCTTCTGAAATTGTCTTTTTAGTTACCACAGCTTTGGAATATAGTTTGATGTCAGGTAGTGCCACCAGCTTTGTTCTTTTTGCTCGGGATTGCTTTGGCTATTTGGGGTACTTTGTGGTTCCGTATGAATTTTAGGATTGTTTTTTCTATTTCTGTGAAAAATGACATTGGAATTTTGATAGGGACCGCATCAAATCTGTAGATCATTTGGGGTAGTATGGACATTTTAACAATGTCAATTCTTCCAGATCCATGAACACAGAATATCTTTATTACTTATTTGTGTCGTCTTCAATTTATTTCGTCAATGTTTTCTAGTTTTCATTATTCAGACCTTTCATATCAACCAATGGTACAGAATACATAGCTCAGAAATGAACCCAAGTCAGCTGATTTTCAACAAAGGTGCCAGGAATACACAGTGGAAAAAGAACAGTCCCTCCAACAAAGGGTATTGGGAAAACTGGATATACATATGCAGACAAATGAAATTGAACCCTTATCTCTCACCATATACAAGAATCAACCCAAAATAAAATTGTCTTTTCAAAGGTCAACCAAATCAAAGGCTAGCCTTACCACCCATCTCAATCCCAGATGCAATCTTACCTCCCTCCCTTGGTTTCTGTGATGTTGGTTCCCCTCCAACTTTTCCTACTGTTCATTTAAAGTGTCCCTCAGTGTTTTTCCCTATTCTTTGTCTATCACTTAATGAAAGATATTCTGCAAAATACCACTCTTGCCTGTTCTTTGCATACTCTGTTATCTTTATCCTGTGAAGATTATCATTAGCTCCCATCCTCACTGTGTGTTTCTCAAAGGTATATTCCTCCTTCTGACCAGTCCTAAATTCTGGAACACATCTCTAACACCTGCTAAACACCAGCCAAGTATGGCCCACTGGCTCCTCAAGCTCTAGTTAACTAAAGTAGAACGAATATCACATAGGAACCACTTTGCACAACTTTTAGGAAGCT
The DNA here is from genome assembly GCA_004363605.1 of Indri indri. NCBI lineage: Eukaryota > Metazoa > Chordata > Mammalia > Primates > Indriidae > Indri > Indri indri. The sequence continues at coordinate 19,168 of RJWJ010024787.1, read as the reverse complement.
TCTTGTCTGTTTCTTGCTGGGGCATGCACTTATGTCGGATTGAGGCTTGATAGGCCTGCAGATAGAAACATTAGATGATTTTACCTGCCTGGAGGAAGAGTGTGAGACAGGGAACAATGTTAGATCCTGACCCAAAACAGCAAAGTTGCACTTTACTTCTGTGCTTGGCATTGTGTGTTTGCCTCTTGGTTCTCTCAAAAATTACGCTGTGCAAGACATTGATAACAGATAGAGACATCACCACAAGTTAGATAAACATTGCTTGCACACCTACAGATAGAAAATTAAGTACTTACTTTGGCTGTGAGTCAAGGCACAATGGCGTGGCGTGAAGCAGGAAGTGATGGGGTGTCTGGTTTGGGCACAGTGGATCAAGAAAAGCTGTGACCTCTTTTCCACTTATTGTTCACACTGTAAATGCTCTACTTCCATCAATTAAAAGGCCATGTGGATTCTGTCCCTCCAATTATTCAGGGGTCTGTTAAGCATCTCTTTGTGATCAAGACTCACTTTTCTTGGTGTGAGTGCCCAGATCTGCTTTCTTAATCATGGCCTTCCCAAATCCCAAGGAGCTCTCTTCGAAGTGAGCAATGCTCTCCTGGAAGACACTGGTACTAACATTTCCCTCTCCAAATTAGGAAAGTTAAGAAGAGTTAAATTTTTGGCTATGCATGTATCCCACCCTCCCACTAGAGAAAAAAATAGTCTCTCTTTTGAACAAAGGAGAATGAAAGAAAGCTCCCTTCCTCCACCCAGACCCTAGACTCCCCATCCAGGGCCTCCTGCTAGTTCCAGGCCTCGCCCTGAAACCAGGGAGGCCTGTGCCCTTGGGAGGCTCAACACCCCTCTCGGCATGACCTGTGGCACTCAGAGCTTCCGAGTATCCTAATCTATTCCATATTCCAGGAGGCTCTCTGAAGGGAAGGGTAATCATTCTCATGCAGTCACTCCTCTCTTTCCCACTCACATCCGCTTGGGATTGAGGGCAGCAGGGGAATTGAGTTCTGCCTTCCCTGATGCTGCATGGCTCCTTGGCCTTTGAGTAACCAAGACCACTGCTGTGGAAGTGCCCTGCACAAAGTGGCCTGCCCAAAAGAAAGTAGGGAGCAATGGAGTTGCCTTCACCCAGCTTAAATAGAGTATCTGATCAAAGCCACACCACAGCTGTTAAAGAAATATAAAGAGCAAGAAGAAGCAAATATACTTTACTGCATGGAGAGGAAAATAAGGGAACAGTGTTGTTACTTCCCCTGACTACCATATTGTACCATTTTACTTCAAAACTGTGTCAGCTTCCAGATTCATCCACCAAGGAGAAAGTCGGAATAAAGAGCAAACAACCCTCTTGAGAGATTTCCAGGGCTTAAGATGAAATGAGTATTGCTCCCAACAAATCCAGACATTTGCCTGACTGTTAAACTACATTCCTTAACTGTGCTATACCCAATTTATCTGGAAGTCCCAACTCTACCTCCAGAATACCACCTATATCCAGCTCCCACTTCACCACGACTTTCTTCATTCAAGGCGCTATCATCTCTTGCCTGGGTCGTTGTAACTGATGGCCAAACAGGCTCTCTGCCTTCCCCTGCTCAACAGCCCGTTCTCCACACCACTACTGGAGAGAGCATTTTAATACCCAGATTACCTTCCAAATGCTTCCCATCACCTGAGTGGCATCTAAGCTTTTTACCCAGCCTACACAATATTCCTTAAGCTGTCCTCGTCTCCCGTCTTTACCACCATCCCCTAATACTCTCTCCCTCACTCACTCTGATGTAGCCACACCATCCCCCTGCTATCCTTCCATTGTACCAGGCTTTTTCTCACTGTTTCAGGCTGGGCTTCCTAGTGATGGGGACTCTTGGACATGTGGTTTATGGACGGGAAGCTCTCGGCACAAACCTGCAAGAGAGTTAGGGAAGTAGAACAGGGAAAGGGAAGACACCAATCAAAGATGTGGTCTCCACTGGAGACCAGGCTCAGCCTAACAATCCTCTGGCCCCACTGAGGCAAGAGGCTGGTGTCTTGTACCACTCAGTCATTGGCTGATTGGCTATTATCCACCTAATTTCGGGCATTCTCACAGAGTGAAGGGCCATTGCAGTTGTGGGCAGAGAGCAGCCAATGCTTTGAGAGGTTGAGGGATGGGTACCTTGGCCCAGGAAAGAAGATGTAAGCAGGGGCATCAACAATCCTACTCAATCCACTTTAAGAACTTGTTTTAGCTATTCCTTCTGCCTGAAACACTCTCCTTCCAGATCTTCCTGTGTCTAGCTTCTCATCCTTATTTGTATCTTGTTCAAATGTCATCTTTTCTGAGTGGCTATGCCTGACCATCTAGCTGAAATAGCTACTCTGACACACTGTCTGCCAAGTTAGGCAATCTCATTATTCAATCACATCCTTTTTCATTATCTGAAATAATGTTTCCGATTTAATTTTTATTTGTAGGTTTATTGGCTGTCTCTCTACTAGAATGTAAGGTCCATGACAGCAGGCACTCAGTCGTATCTGCCAATTTAGTGGTAAAGTCAAAAGATTCTGAAATCAGACATCCTGGTTCAAATGCTGACTTCACCATTTACTAGCTACGTAAGCTTAAACAAATTAATTAACTTCTTATAGTGCCAGATTAATAGAGTTATTGGGAGGATTAAATGAGTTGATGCAAGTAAAGTGCTTGGAATAGTGCCTGACACATGTTAATCACTCAGTAAATGCTAGCCTAGAAGATTCCTGGCATATGAATGAATGAACAAAAGAATGAATGAATGACTTCCCTGGCAACTCAAGCTGCCACTCTGCTCTACCTATGTGATGTGCAGCAAAGGCCATTGGCATTTCTCTGATTTTTACCCCTTAAAGTTACGAAAGATTTTATTCTCTGTCTCAGCCATCGTAGGCATCCAAACTACCCAAAATAATTTTTGTTTCTTGATGATTCTTGAAACCAGCCAATACTCCCCTCTTGACCACACTCATTGCAAGTCTGTAAACATGAAGTTTTATTTTCTGGTCCACGGAACACTAAGTGCTGAAGGCAGGGCTCTAATCCCCCAGGCGTAAGCAGTCACTGTTCCAACAACTCTTGCCCACTGCTTCAGACCAACCTCGCCATGTGATCACATAAGCTGGCCGCAGCAAGAGGAAGGGAAGCTTTCAGTAAACTCCAGCCACAAAATGAACTGTGGCTTTGTCTGTGGCCTGGCTGAAATGGGTAAAGGAGCAATTAGTTCAATCCTCCTCCGAAAGATAGATTTTTATGGGAAGAAGGGAGCAGGGGCAGTCATTAAACAAACATAAACTGACCACTTTCTGTGAGCAGGCACTGTGGGGAAACATGGACCATATCATAGGATGAGATGAAGAATAAAAGGGCCAGTTCAGAAAGCAATTGTCATGACAGGGAGATGATTTTATTCACCTACATTTTTCTTAAGGAGGCTATTGTATTTGTTTGGATGAGAAGGTCAGATAAGACATTTAGGATTTACGGAAAGGCACAAAGAACAAATCTAAGCTACCCAACTATAATTATGGGAAGACCAGGCAATGTATTTGACACTGAGAGGGGAGGAGGCGAGTAATGCCAGAGGGAGTAGGAGAGGAAGGTTAGAAAGCAGAGGGAAGCCAGAGGTGTCCTAAAGAGTTGTCCAGTTTGTTGTTGACTCCAACCTTCACAAGGTGGCTAAATTCAACAGTGTCTGGTGTGAGGGGAGTTTTTGTAAAAAGCAGCGAAGGGTCAGGGTTTCAGATCAGCTGACTTGAAATGGTCCAGAGACCACACTCACCCTCCCAGAGGAGATGGCAGAGCTGAAGGAATCTCAGGAGAGCTTGGCCTTTTTGCAGACCAAGAGATGGGGTTCGTACCAGATCTCCAAGGGGTCAGGAGGGCTTGGCAAACATCTGGGTAACATCTAGATATTCTTGCACTCAAGTAAAAGGCACAGGGCAGATGCTCACATCTCAATGTCGGTCTCCATGGCCCCATTTTCAAACAGGGCCTAGGGTCTTCATCATCAATTATATACCCAAATCTAAGATAATGAACCATCTTAAGCATTAGAGAAAGTGTCAGAAATAGCACGTAAAGGAGAAGACTCACGGGGATAGCCCCATTATCTCTTCTTCTGCGTGGTCTTCCTGGGTGATCTTGTTTACTTTCTTGGTGTCAAATCCCATCTGTAGTCTGAAGAATCTTCATGCCAGATCCCCCTTTAAGCTCTACAACTTCCCTATTACATACAGGAGCCACTAGCCACACGTGGCCATCAAGCACTTGAAATGCAACCAGTGCAATGGAGCAACTAAATTTTTTAATTCCATTTCATTTTCATATATTTCAATTTAAAAAAAAAATTACACTCAACTTAGTTATTGGGATACTTTTAAGAATGTTTAGAACTATTTACATATGTAAATCTATTTTTTCAACCATGAATTTTTCAACTATGAATGAAAATTTAGCATCTCAGTTAAGATGTTTTATAAATATACCTTGGATTTAGAAGATTTAATATATAAAGGTGTCAAAACTGTAATTAATACTTTTTATATGGATTACATGATGAAATAATATTTTGGATATATTGGGTTAAATTTAAATAGTATTAAAATTAATTTCACCTGTTTCTTTTTATTCATTTTGATGTAGCTCCTGGAATACTTAAAACTCCATATATGCCTCCCGCCATATTCTATTGGACAGCACCACTCCAGAACCATATGGTCACATCTCCCCTTAGGTCGTTCACAAGTCCAAAACTATAGACATCATCCATTGTCTTCCATTCTATCCTCAGTCTCTTCCTCCTTTAGAATTCCTTTAATGCCTTCATTCATCAGATTACCCTGGAAAATAATCTGGGAGTTATCCTTGATGCTTCAAAGTCAATACCACCTTGGAAACCACATAGGGTTTCCCTGACGGCAGGGGCGATATCTGTCTAGCTCATGACTGCATCCATCCCACACTTAGCCAAGTGCAGTATGTGTTAAGCTCCCAATAAAGACTCTCTAAATGAATGAATGAGCAAACAAGTGAATGGGTGACTCACCTCTGGCATGGCTGAGAACACAAAGCACATACAACATAATTAAGCAGAAAAGAGACCGAAAGACATTCCAATGTGCTCCCTGGAGCTGCCAGCCTTGAGGAAGAGAGAGTACAGAGTCTCACCTACAAGGTTATGGAGCGGAGACATGAAAACTGAGGCTTCAGCAAACCCCCCTTCCCATGCAGGGAGGTCTGGAGATAACCAAAGCAGTCAGGAATTTCCCTAGGAATAAAGGAGGTTTTGAGATTTTATAGCTGCCTCCTGGAACCACGCCCTACTCAGCTTTGCAATGTGGCCTCTTTGCTGTGAAAGCTGTAAGGGGAATTGCAGAAACAAAAAATCTAGGTCAGCAGGAACTGTAGACAGATTAAGTAGGGAGTGAACAGCCTCTCTGAGCATCAGTTAAACCAAAGCAATGACCAGTTAACAAGTACTACTGAAGAATGAGCAGAAGAAAGTTAGGCTCATTCCAGAAAGCCTGGGAGGCCTAAACACTACCCTAGAACAACAGCAGCAGCAGCAGCAGTGGCAGTAGCTGACATTTACATAGATTTATGCAGCACATACTTTGTGCCAGGAGCGACTTAAGTAGTCTCTCTCTTCTGTCTCTCTGTATACATGTATGTGAAGTGTGTGTGTATACTGTGCGTGTGTTAGCTTCAATCCTCATAGCGATCCCATAAAGTTGGAATTATGATCACCTCATTTCACAGATGAGGAAAGGGAGACATAGATCTGGGATTCAAACTCAGGCCTTCAGTTGCAGAGTCTGCATTTTTAACTATTATGCTATTCTACCAACCATAGATCACAGAAGGGAGGAATAGAGTCCTAGCTTCTGACACCCTGGGTAAGATTTATGGTCCAACCTCCCACTGTTCCGATTGGTGTAGCCAGGGAGCATGCTTGGGGCAAAGAGAAGAAACAGGCATTCTTCCTCTCTCTGACACGAGCCACATTCATTCACTTCTGCATTATTCTTTTAAGCTCTCTCTTACCTCTGTTTCTGTCCATCCTAGTCTCTTCTTAAGAAGAGGTTTCTCTTTTATTCTTTGATAGTACTGCAAAATTAAAAGCTATTAAGGGAAATTGGTATATATGGAGGACATAGATTCTGAGTTAATGGAATCTGTGGGTTGGCCCTTCTGTTTCTACCTCACTATGCCTTAAACTGAGAAATGGACCCAGCTAAGCACAACTTTGTACGAGGGGATAGAAGAGGGTCCTCAATCAGCAAGGTTGGGGGCAGAAGGGAAGTAGGGGCACAGGGGAGCTGACATTGTTGTAATCCTTACAATTGTGCCCAAAATTAGACCTACCACAAGTAAGTAAACAGACACACTGCCCCTTCCTCTGATACAGTCATTCTCAATTCTGGAGGGCGTATTTTGCCAATATCTTTTTCTTCCAATTAAATAACAAATGTGATATTTACAGTAGTTTTAGAAAGACTAAATAAACACCAAAAAAGGGAAGAAATACAATAAAATATCTGATAATGCCACTATCCCCATATCCACATTTTTGGGACAAGAGATGAAGGGGCAAGAGATGGAAGAGGAGCGGGAGACGTCCCTTGCTTTGCTTATTACATCAGAACGAGAATCAGTGGGAGAGTGTTTAAGGAAGGATAATTTCAGGTGGAAAAAAAAAAAAAACTTTTTCTAGCCATTAAAACTGGTCGAAAATTGAATTGTTTCTCTTGTATGGTTTGAACTCCAGTTTAGGGAAGAAGAGACCTCAAGCAAAGATCCCCAACCATCTGAATTTGATTGAGTTTGAAATTGACAACCTCTGAAATCCCTTCCAACTCTAAGATTCTATGCTCTGAACATCACTAATGTATTTTTTATTAAGATATAATTTACACACCTCAAAATTTTCCATTTTAAAACGTACAATTCAATGACGTATAGTATATTTGAGGAGCCATACAATCATCACCATTGTCCCATCCCAGAATATTTTCATCACCCCAAAAACAAACTGTACACCATGAGCAGTCACTCCTAATGCCCCCTCCTTCAGCCCCTGGTGACCACTAATCTACTTCCTGTCTCTATGGATTTGTCTATTCTGGACATTTGATATAAGTCATATAATATGTGGCTTTTTGTGTCTGGCTTCCTTCATTTAGCATAAGGCTTTTGAAATTCACCCGTGTTATAGCATGAATCAGTATTTTATTCATTATTATGGCTGAATAATATTCTACTGTGTGGACATACCATAACTGGTTTATCCATTCATTTGCTGATGAACATTTGGGTTGTTTTCATTTTTTGGCTATCATGCATAATGCTGCCATAAATATTTATGCACAAGTTTTTGTGTGAACATATGTTTTCAGTTCTCTTGAGTATATACATTAAGAGTGGAATTGCTGAGTTACATGGTAACTCAATATTTAGCTTTTTGGGTAACTGCCAGATTGTTTTCCAAAGAAGCTGCACCATTTAAAATTCCCACCAGGAATGTATAAGGGTTCTCACTTCTCCATATCTTAGCCAACAGTTATTACTGTCTGTCTTTTTGAGTGTAACCATCCTAGTAGGTGTAAAGTGGTATCTCGTTATGGCTTTGATTTACATTTCCCTAATGATTAATGATGTTGAGCTTCTGTCCATGTTCTTATTGGCCATTTGTATATCTTCTTTGGAGAAATGTTTTTTCAGATCCTTTGTCTGTGTTTTAATTGGGTTGCCTTTTTATTGTCACGCTGTAATAGTCCTTTATATATTATGGCTGATCGACATATTTGGCTTTCATTATAAGTAAATAAATTTGAAACCTGGGGAAATCGGCTAACTTTCTAGGGAAAAATATTAGCAAACTTGAAATGATTTAACAAAACCTAACATGAATAACCAAAGAAGAAATTATTAACATTTATAAAGAGTTACTTCCCTCTTCTCCCTAAGCCCCTCCTACCCTATGTTACCTAAAATTCCAAAAGGCACCAAGACCAGCCCGTTTCAAGGGTGGCTTTTTCAAACCTTCAAGGAAGACATTTTTCCTATGCTATATAACATGTTCCAAAGTCTAAAGAAAGGATATTTCTTAACATTTTTATGAAGAGAACATAAAACTGATGCCAAAACCTGAGAAAAATATCCTAAGAAAAAAATTATAGAACAATCTTACTTATAGATATTGACATGAAAAACTCATAAATTAAAATATTACTAAATGTAATTTTTCAGTACATTAAATGAATAACATGGGAATAACCTACGGAAATCATTCAATAATGAGAATTCAGTTAATATAATTAACAATGCACATGGCTAAAAAAACTTGATATATTCAAAAAAGACATTGAAGAGAAATATTTATTTCCAGTTCTAAAAAACTCCTAAGGACCTGTGAGTTGAACAACAGTGCAATACCATCTCACACTCCATACAGGCTAACATTAAGACATCTGAAACTATTTTAAAAAATAGCAAGGACGTAGGGAAACAGAATTTTCATAAACTCCTGGTGGGAGTTTAAATTGGTCAAATCATTTTGAAGAGCAATTTGGCAGTATCTAGGAAAATTGATAACCTACATACTATATGACTGAGAAATTCTACTCCTGGGATATATATCCTAGAGAAATCCTTGCCTGTGTTTATAAACAGACATGTCCACCAATTTCCATTGCAAAGCTCTTTAAAATAGAAAAAAATCTAAATTATATCAATAGGAGAATGAATAACATTTGGTATTTTCACATGCTGGAATTACAGACAATTCTTAACATAATGTAGTTCTCTCTATTCAGTCATATAATTAGAGCTCCACACAAAATATTTAGTAAAAGAAAAAAAAGCAAGTTTCAGATGGCACACACCTTGACATTTACATCTAATTTCAAAACACAAAAGCAAACAGTATGCATTACTCAGCAACACATACATATGTATGTATTAATATATTAAAACAGAGTAATAAAGACACACATTCAATTCACATTTTCCTCTGGGTTACAGAAAGCAGAGCAATAGGTAGAGGACTTCACCATCCTCTGAGATACTTTACTTCTTTTATTTAAATTAGGACGAAATAAATGGAGCAAAAACTTATCAATCCTCAATTCTGATTGGTCGGTATATGAAAGTGCATGATTATTCATTATACTTTCGGGTATTTTTAAAATTTATCAGAACAAAAGAATCCCTTAGTAAAGTTAGAACAGAAAGAAAGTCCCTTAATATGATAAACATAAATATTTAAAAACAAAAATCAGCACCATTCATAATGGTGAAACTGCATCAAAATGATAAAAAATACGGATATACACAATTAATATGTATCTAAGGGACTCTAGCTAATTAATTGATCAAAATTTTAAAATGTATATATGTGTATCTGTAAGTATGTGTGCATATGTGTATAAGTGTGTCTGTGTATGTATGTATATGTGTGTTTATGTAATAATTTCTATACGTGAGCATGTGTATGTATATGAATGTGTGTATATATATGTGAATGGAAATATGCATATGACAATGTATGTATGTGTGAGAGTGTAAGTGGGTGTATATGTATGTAGGTAGGTAGGTATGTATATGTGTGGGTGTGTTCACAGTTATACACATATGTATGTGTGAGTATGGGCATGCATGTGTATGTGTGCATGTGTGTACATGTATGAGTATGCGTGCACATCGAATTAAAGTAAATACATATACGATGCTGTATATGTGTTTGTTCTATATTTTTGAGTAGATTTTATATTCATTAAAGTCTGAACCTGTGACCTGTATTTCTTCTGGAATTAGCATATAGTAAGTTCCCCAAAATATTTATAGAATTAAATTTGGTACCAGTACCCACAATTTCCATGAACCAGCAACAACTCACAGACCAAACTTCAGGGTTGTTTCATGCTCACTTTAAGATACATAGTAGGTAGTGAGAATAAAAAGGAGAGAATAAAACCTTAGAAATGAGTTTATTTTAAAATTTATACAGATACAGACATAGTTATCCAAATTCCTGGAATTCGTAGCAAACATCGGGCACTAAGAGTTCATAATTACTTCTAAATATTTCACGATCTCTCAAAAATCATTAAAATTACTTAAGAAAAGATAGAGGAGATACTATGGTGTAGACGACCTGCTTTATTAGACAGAACACAAGAGAATCCGCCAGGTAGACTTTGCTTTTACTCCAGGCCAGGGGGTAACTCACTCGTTTGGAGAAAGTGGCATCAAGAAGTCTGTAAAGGTGGGGGATCCCCTTCATGGATCCTTTATAGCAGGAGAGAGGTGGTGGTGTTGACAGCAGTGACGGATGCGGCCTTCTGGTCCTGTGTGGCCTGTGTGGGAAAGCCATAAACTCACATGTTCAACCCCAGGGCAGGAGGGTGGGGTGCGGAGCGGAGCAGCGTGGCCCAAGCCTGAGCAAGCATGCTTAGTGATTGCATCCTACTGGCAGGGAGACACAGCCACGGCTTTTGTTCTGCACGCCTGCAAAGGCAGCCAGAGCAGAAGAGCCATCCAAAAGCAAGAAAGACCATTTCCCCACAAAAGGAGAGGTTAGTCTCTTATTTACTTTACCCCTGGAGCCTGAGTCAGGCAGGAAAGCAACACCCTAAGGTCAGATCTAAGTCAAAGAGGTGAGAGCTCCATTCGGGTTCAATTCAACAAGCAGCAAGACACACACAGCCCAGATGGGCAATAAACCAGAAGATCCACAGCAGCAGAAGGAATGCCTTATTCCCAAACATCCCTTAGAGCCCAAGAACCGTCTCTTACATTTGAGCTCATACTCCCCACCCAGCAAACCAAGCTGTGCTCTTTCTGGGTGGCTGGCTCAAAGAATCATACATTACAGTGGAAACTCCCATTTACTTCATTTACTGCCATTTATAATATTTTCCACTATTTGTAGATAATGAATTCATCCTTTTCTTCCCCGCCCCCTTTTTTTTCATTTTGCCAAAAATTATACAGGCCACTCTAAGAGCCAAAATGTTCCGAACTCCTTCTCAAATGCGTTACCCTTCATTTCCTATGACAGCTTTAATGGTTTCTTTGGAATGGCCCCAATATCAACCAAATTAACAATGCTGAGCAATAAACTCGATTGTCACCTTCATTCCCTTTGAGTGGCAGGGGGAAAAATGCCACCTTCAAGAGCCTTTCGAGTGTGCAGGCTTAAAGAAGACAGGTTAATTGAAGTCACTCCCAGAAAAATAACCACCCATCACAGAAAGTTTCTCCCCAGCTCAGTCTTATTTTTATCACAGTTGTAGATAATCTCCAGTTTATCTGAAATTCATTTAACATGCAGGACTGAAACCATGAATTTTGTCAATGGAATTACATCTCTGCAATTGCTCTACCTGAGGAGACTTACAGAAGAATGTTAAGCAGGAGTCTTAGCAGGAGGTCAAAGGGAGAGAAGGAATATTCCAGGCTTACTTTCTTTCGAAGAAGCCTGGTAGTTTTCTCAGCCTGTGAAGAACGAGGCACACATTGCATATGTTCTGCATGTGTAGAAAATAAGTTGCCACTTGGAAACCATACGTTTTACCAAACAACAGCCTCACAGCAAAGCACGGAACAAAGCCAAACAGCATCTCTTCCATTTTTACACCCTTCAGTCCATGGGCAAAACTGAAGCAATAAACTTGTCGACAGCCCATTCTTCTTTCTATATTCTCTCATTGTTTGCTTTGGCACTGGCCACTACTATGAGGCCAGCAGGAAAAGTGGACATACTAGACCAGGACGAAAGGTGTCAGCCAGCTAAGTTCATCACCAAACCCCAACTGAAGAAGGAAACGGTACTCAACTCGTGTGATTGCTACTGCTCGTAGCTAAGGTGCTGGGTTAGGCTAAAGAGCTATCGTGAAGGAGGCGGCAGAAAATAACCGCTTTTATGCCATAGAAAATGGCTTGTTATTGGCAGTTCTCCATAAAGCAGGAAAAGGAAGACATTATTTTGATTATTTACTAAACTTGCTGTATGTCTGGGGAAATGTTTTCAGAATCCACCAGCACTTGGCACATTCTTGTTCCAAAGAGTCATTCTTATGCTGTCTCCTTCTGTTAAGACTTTGGACAACTATGTAAATACCTTGTACTTCCTACTTCAGGTAAGGTAGGGGTCACCAGTTTTATGCAGTTCAGTCCCTTCCACAATGTGTCTTTTTCTATCTTATTACTTTAACTTGTGTCTTTACATTGAAATTATATCTCTGATAAGCAAAACACAGGTGAACTCTTTCACCTAGTCTGACAATCTCTGCCTTTTAATATCTGAGTGCTTAGTCCATTAACATTTAATGTAATTATTCATATAATTGGGTTTAACTCCACAGTCTTGCTATGTGTTTTTTATGTGTTCCACTTTCCTTTGTTCCTTTTTTCTATTTTCCTGCCTTCATTTGGATTGATCAAGTATCTTTTAGTATTCTTTTTCATCTACTCTACTGTCATTTTAGCTATATCTCTGGGTTTTTTTATTAGTGGTTACTCCAAAGATTATAATACACATTCTTGTCACAATCTCCCATGAATTAATATTATAGCACTTCATATCTAATATATGATCTTACAATAGTATTCTTCCTTTTACTTCCCTCCTATCTTTATGTGATTGTTATATGTTAGAAATAAATCCCAGAATACATTGCTTATTTTGCTTGAAATAGCCAATAATCTTTCAAAGAACATGCGTGGGGTGGGCGGGGGGGCATTGTACATTTACTTGTGATTCATTGTTTCTGGAGCTCTTCATTCCTTCCTATAGAATATTGAATTTCTGCTTCCATTCAGTCCTTTTGAACTTTCCTTCCTTGAAAACAAGCCTAAAATTAGGCATGATAGAAAGCTAACGCAAATTGGTGCCTGGCTGAAGGACTAGCCCCAGCAATGACCATCGGAGATGTGGAGCTGCCTGCTTGTGATCATGAATGCATATGCCACACAAGTGATTTGCAGCAGGGATTTAGGGACTGTTTACTCTGGAGGAGAGAAAACCCAGAGGTGATAGAATAAGCCTCAGAAGGCTGTCAAGTCGAAGACAAAAATAATCTTTTCTGATAGTTAGAGCTATGATCAAAGAGCTTAAGAAACTTAGAAGCTGATTTACACTCAAGATAAAGAACTAGGATTATTCAACATGGAACAAAATGTCTTGAAAACCATCAATTCTCCTTGACGGGGCTACTCAGGCTGCAGAGGTGGCATGGCACCAAGGCTGAATGTGGCTTCTAGCGTCTGACTTCCTGGGTCGGACTCCTACCTCACCACTTACTAGCAATGCAAACTTGGGCAAGTTAATTAACTTCTCTGGCCTCATTTCCTCACCTGTAAAATGGGCATGATGGTAATAGGACCCACCTCAGAAGGTTGTTGTGGAGGGGTCACCTCAAAAGCAGTTGGAGCCCTGCCTGGCAGGTTCTTTAGTGAGTATTCAGTAAAAACTAGCTACTACTGTTATTGTTACTAAATGACTCTTCATATTGTTCCCAACTCTAAGGTTCTGTTTTGATCTGAGTCTTCCACCTTGTATTATGCTTGAGATCCAAAGCAGAAAGAGGACATTTGTTTTCATATCACTGCTTTCCTCTTTCATCCAACCTCAATACACATGCAAAAAATACTCCATAATTTTTGTTTGAGTTCCTAACCTGCAACACTGAAAGGAATTACTTCTTCTATTGAAATAATCTACCAGAACAGGAACTATGACACAAATACATCAGGTCACTTTTCATTGACTTTTAGGTCAATGAAAAACCAAATACCATAGACAAAAACAGGCTTACTCTTTAATGTGTACTCTTGAAAAGTTATAAGCCATGACATAAATAAGACTTGGTTACAAAGTGGGCAGACCTTGAAAAACAAGAGAAACAACCTATGCCAATGGCCTATATGCTCCATTAAACACACATAGGTGTCTTAAATTTCTAAACTATCTTCATAATAGGACCCATTAACCTCAATTTAAAGATGTCATAACTGAAGTTTGGAGAAGTTTAAGTCACTTTTCCAAGTCCACAGAGATATGATTCCTACAGCCATACACTGTCTACCATACAAATGCTATATCATGTCTATAAACAGCAGGAGAACAGGGACACCTAGACTATGTCAGGACCTGGATGTCAGTTTGAATAGACCCATTTAATGGTAGAACACTTGGCTGTTAGGAACACAGACAACCAAAATAGGGAATTGAGGAGAGAAATCAAAAATAGGCCAGTCTATGTTTGGGTTTCCCAAAAAGTAGACAGAGAGCCAAAGACTTAGTCTACATGGGTCATCTGGGAAGTTAAGGGGCAGCAGCAAGAGAGTAGAGAAGTCAAACAGGGAAAAGAAGGCATCCAAAAAATTTTGCATTATCAAGCAAGTTACCATTGTGGGCAACTGGAGCTTAAACTCACTGGGAACTCTAGAAGCCAGTACAGAGCCTTATCTCTCAGAGTCATTCCAACCGGAGGCCGAGAAAGCTGGGGTGTTTATACACTACTCTATTTTTTTCAGTCAGTCAGTGTTTGAGGGTTGCTCCTGGGGGATGTAATTCCATGGCACACTAACCTGCTGCGTACATGAGCAGAGTGGCTTTTGATGGCAGAACGGTCTCAAACAAAAAGGGGCAGGTGCCAGCAGTTGAGAGCTGGGCCAGCATACATTGAAGTTGGTAAAGGCCAATGTTAGAAATTCAGCTTGACAAATATCAGAAATCATGGTAGGTTGACAGCCCAAAATTTTAACAAGCACCTAAGGCTAAGAAACCAGCTTTATAGAAAATATACACATACAAGACATCTATTTTTGTACTGAAGTAACACAGTGAGGAAGAAAATTTCAATGCACTAGAGGCAAATTAATATTCTAATTCCTTGCACTTGAACTCCAATATTCACACCTGTTGTACCATGCAGAGAACTGTGACTCACTTTATTCCAAAGCAAATCTAATCCAGATAACAGCCTCTTTTAAACTATTAGGGAAGGGAAAAAAATCAGTGATTGGGGTCTGGGTTTACAAATTCATATAGGGAAATAAGTGGCAGAGAGGAAAATAGAGAAATAAAATGCCACACTTACACACTTATACACTTGGACACTTTCATACTGTTGATAAGAATGCAAAATGGTGGCTGGGCGCGGTGGCTCACGCCTGTAATCCTACCACTCTGGGAGGCCAAGGCGGGTGGATTGTTTGAGCTCAGGAGTTCAAAACCAGCCTGAGCAAGAGCAAGACCCTGTCTCTACTAAAAATAGAAAGAAATTAATCGGACAACTAAAAATACATAGAAAAAATTAGCCGGGCATGGTGGTGCATGCCTATAGTCCCAGCAACTCAGGAGGCTGAGGCAGAAAGATTGCTTGAGCCCAGGAGTGTGAGGTTGCTGTGAGCCAGGCTTACGCCACGGCACTCACTCTAGCCCGGGCAAAAGAGTGAGACTCTGTCTCAAAAAAAAAAAAAAAAAAAAAAAGAATGCAAAATGGTGCAGCCACTTTGGAAAATAATTTGGCTGTGTCTTAAAAAGTCCTACATATGTTACCATACAACCCAGGAATCCCACTAAGTATTTATCCAAGAAAAATGAAAACTTACAGTCACACAAAAACTTTTATGCTGAGACTTATAATAGCCTTTCTATAACTATCAAAAACTGGAAACAAACAAATGTCTCTCAGCCTCAGAATGAATAAACGAAATGTGGTATATCCATACAATGGACTATTACTGAGAAATTAAAAAGAATAAACCACTGATGCATGCAACCATATGGGTGAATCTCAAATGCATTATGCTAATTAAAAGATGTCAGACTCAAAGTGCTACACCGTATGATTCATTTCTTTGACATTCTAGAAAAGGCTGGGGGTGTGAGAAATAGTTGAACCCAGAGGGTCAGCTCAAGAGATCTTGTGGGTGATGGATATATGCTACATCTTGATTGTTTTGGCGGTCACATGACTGCATCAATTTATCAAAATTCATAGGATTATACACCAAAAAGAGAGAATTTTACTATATGTAATTTTTTTTATTTCAAAATTTTACAGGGGTACATTTAGGGTTACATATATTGCCTTTGCATTGCCCGAGTCAGAACTACAAGCATGCCCATCCCAGACAGTGCACACCACACCCATTACGTGTGCATTGACCCATCCCCTCCTCCCCCTCCCTCTTGCCGACACCCAATGAATGTTACTTCCATATGTGCACGTAAGTGTTGAACAATTAGTACCAATTTGATAGTCAGTACATGTGGTGCTTGTTTCTCCATTCTTGTGATACTTCACTTAGAAGAATGGGCTCTAGCACCATCCAGGATAATACAAGAGGTATTCACCATTGCTTTTTGTGGCTGAGTAGTACTCCATGGTATATATATATACCACATTTTATTCATCCATTCATATATTGATGGACACTTGCTTTGTTTCCACATTTTTGCAATTGTGAATTGTGCTGCTATAAACATTCAAGTGCAAGTGTCGTTATTATAGAGTGACTTTTTTCCTTTGGGTAGATACCCAGTAGTGGGATTGCTGGATCAAATGGTAGTTCTACTTTTAGTTCTTTGAGGTATCTCTATATTACTTTTCATAGAGATTATACTAGTTTGCAGTCCCACTAGCAGTGTATGAGTGTTCCTATCTCTCTGCATCCACGCCAACATTTATTGTCCTGGGACTTTTTGATAAAAGCCTTACAGAATTTCACTGCATGTAATTTTTAAGTGAACCAATCAAATAAATAAATAAAGCAATAGTAGGTTCAAACAGCAGCAAGGAACCTCAGTCAAGATTGAAAACCAAACCCAGGGCACTCAGTTTGTGAAAGTTCCACCCTCTTGTGCTTCAGCCTTTGGCAGCAGAATCCCAGACCCTTAGTAACTGAGATGGTCCATGATTAAGGCAAAAATATGTGCAGACTAACAAATTCTTTGAACCTCTAGGAGACTACACCTCCAGTCCTACGATAGAGCCAAATCATGCGGACTGATTGCAGTCCAGTACCACAAAAATGACAATTATTCAATGAGATAAATAACAAAATTTTTAAAAGCAGAATATCAGATTTTTTAAAGGATGGAAACATAACATCAGTCCTGGAGACTAGTAATCACATGAATGGTAAAACTGTCTTTGATCGTGCATGAAGCATTTGAGGCAAAGGAAGGAATATGGACTATGGAGCTGTACAACACTGAATATGAACAACTCCAGATCTGGCCCTGGCTTGCCACATGACTGTGGCAGATCGAATTTTGGGCCCAATTCTTCACCCTTCTTTGAACCTGCTTTTCGTCATGCGACTTCATAGTTCTCCCCCATACACTTTGGGCATAATGTACTTCCCCAACCCTTAACTTTGACCTGGCTGAACAGACACGCTTTGGCCAATGGAATATGGATGGAAGAGACAACATGATAGTTCTGAGGACCCAGCTTAAGAGACCACGTAAGTCTTTGTTTGCCCTCCTGAGCTTTTGCCATCTGCATGAAGAGTTTTCCTCTTGTGTAGCTGCTATCCCATTAGTCTGAGCCTCTCGGTGATTTCACATAACACAGTTCACACCAGCTTATCTCCTGACCTCTGAGCAAGAATAAATGATTCTTATTTTAAGTCATTCTGAGTTTAGAGTGGTTTGTTATACAGCATTCTTGTGGCAATAGCTGACTCATACAATGATCTCAGGGGAGTACCTTTTTCTCCCATTTACCCATTCATTCATCCAAAATAAATATTTACTGAACACGCACAGTGTGCTAAGGACTAGAGTAGGTGCTAAGCACTCTGCAGAGCAGTGAGCCTAGTTATCCCTTATAAATGTCACCCAAAGCTCACTACCATCTGTGTAGAAATGAGGTCATCAATGCACATATTTGCAATCTTCAAACCTCCCCCTCCTGATACAAGAAGTCCAGTCCATAAAGTGATTCTTATCAAGTTCTAAATTGGCTTGGGCTGTGTTTACCTTGACATCTCTCGCTGCATGCGCTGCTGCTGCCCCTTGCCTCCACTGTCTTCCAGATCTCTGAACTCTGTTTAACGAGCTATGCTTAATTGTGGAGATGCCACAGCAATGGAGCATTTAGTATGGAAGGCCCTGGACTCATGCAGCCATTTCAAATTTAAATTCCTTTAAGTTTAAACAAAATTAAAATTCAATTCCTCAGTCCTATTAGCCTCATTTCAAGTGTTCAGTAGCCCTGTGTGTCCCGTGAATACTGTATTGGACAACACAGATGTAGAACACTTTCATCGCCACAAAAAGTTTTTCTGGACAATGTCAGGTTGAGTACATGAGCCCTTTTTTCTAGTTTGCAGACATTGCCCTTTTTCTTCCAAGGGTTATATATGCTGTCAGAACATCCTGTGCCAGCCTCAGTGCTAAACCCAGGGCCAGGAGCAATGCAGACCACATTGCAGAATCTGCCTTGCCCACTGTTTTCTTCTTTAAGAATGAATGCCCATTGGAGTCTCCAGAATCCTTTCCTGAAGTTTGGCTTCTGTTGTAACCCTTCCCCCTGCCATATCCATTCCAATTCAAGTGATTTTCCTTCTGCAGGAAATTTCTAGAATTCCATGAAAATCTGTCAATACATATAAAGGAAGACATGTCACCCAACTCCTCCCTGCTCAATATATCCATGCATCAGGTCCAGCTAGGCAGAACTGCATTTATGTGGAATTAAAACAGAAATAATAGTGCTCAGGCATTGAGGTGAGGAATAAAGCAATAGTAGGCCTCAAGAAATACTACTTTCCCCTCTAGTTATCCCAACTGTATTGGACCTGGGCAGAGTTTTCTGATGCTAGACACTGGTGGATTCGATTCTGGTTTCCAATGAATGCCCAGGCAGACAAGTCCCTGGGCAACTGGAGGTGACAGATCAATCAAAACTCTCAGCTGGGACCCACAATTACCTCCCTTCAACTGTGCTGAGGTCTTGTCATTTTGCTTCTGGAGAAGTAGAAGAGACAGCGAGAGATTCCTGATTGGAGGATCCCAACTTCAACTGGGTATTTCCTAAATGATTTCAAATAGCTCCAAAGGAATCCTCAGTCCTTCCCTTGGCCCCTTGGTAGCCACTTTCAGAAACAAAACATGACCAAAAAAAAAAAAAA
>RJWJ010024786.1:0-24537 GCA_004363605.1 Indri indri | reverse complement strand
GAGGAATATTGTTTACTCTGAAAGAGGCCATTGAATCAGTTCTGTTTTTAGGAAGAAGAAATACACTGACACATTATTGTTACCTCAGGAAAATAATAAATCAAGGAAATATAATTTTATCATCAGTATAAATAAATAGTACATTTTCTACAGTTTTCGTGGTAATATTCAAATATTACTTGTGATATAGCAAACATGAATTTATTAAGCAAGATTTGCTTAACATTGCTATCAATACATGCTTAAAAATTTGATATGAATTACAGCTTTGAGGTAAAAAAAGAAAGAAAAAAAAAGGAAAAAAGAAAAAAAAATTTGATATGAAAAAATTATTCTTCTAAACACATATTTTCATTTTTCCCCCCAAGGACAATTGACATTTATTTGCTGATGATTCTGAATAAACAGACTTCAAACACAGCAGAAGTTAAAGAATCTGTTTGTTAGGTGAAGCCACCTCTTGCCAACAGCTAAAAGTGGTCCTTGAAAAGTAATTTGAACGCCGTCTTCAAGCTGAGGCCCCAGCGCTGGGCAAACAGCTGGTGGGTGAACCTGGTCCTTCTGGTCTGCTGGGGGGGCTCCGAGGAACTACTCCTTGTTCTCATACTTGTGCTTGATGTGTTTCCACAGCTTCCCCTCGTTGATGTGCTCGTAGAGGGCTTCCGCCCCTTGGTCGAAGGCACATTATGAAGGCAGGCACCTACCGCGAAGGTGAGGGCGAAGGTGAGGGCGAAGGCGGACGTCCTGCGGAACGGCGGGAGTACAGCCTTGCAGTCAAAGCCGGGCCTGCCATGCACACATTTTTCTCTGACATAGAGCCTGATTCTCCCAGCTCACAGAAAATCATTTCAGTTACTAACATTATGTGGAAGTGTATTTTGACTTTAAAGTATGCCATATTAGTGTATGATATTTAATGTTGCAGAAGGTATATTATTTTCTATGGCAAGGATGATTTAGAGTTATCTGTGGGCTTCTTAAGAGTAAGTAACGTCCCACTTGTGTGAAAGGTAAAGTCGTACTGAGAAATTATCTTCTTTTTATCAATAGCATTAACTCTTTTAGTATAGCATGAAAGAGCTTTTATACAGTCCATTATAAACATCTCATATCCCACTCTAACAATTTGGCAAGTAGGACTTCACTTGGCTGCTGTTTGTTTTTCTCCCAAAGCAAATTTCCCATCTCATACATGAATAATAAACAAGAAAAACATAAATAATTCAAAGACATTGAAAAATTTTTAAATGGATTGTGTTTGGTCTTAAGCTTATAAAGAAATTAGGATTTTAAGATATGAATATTCAGTTCAAGAAACAACCTTTTGGCTTTCAGTCAGAACATACTATAGAAATTTCTAAGAAATAGGTCAACAGCAATAAGAAGGAATATAATGCAACAATATAATCTGCTTTTTGGCACTATTTCCCTGTCTCTGACATAAAGGCCCAAATTAACAAATCACCTCAGCTATACTTGGAAAAATCCACTCTCTGTCTCTTTTTCTTTTATGAAATGGTCACAAAAGCCTGATATGATTCAGAGATGTTAAGCAATATGTTTATTCAAAATGGTGAAGATGTCCAGAGTTCTTTGTTGCTGATCAGATTATCAAATGTAGATCCCATTGACATTCAGGGAACATTAGCATTTATAAAGTATTTTTACAATATCGTCATACTCTTGGCTTATGTGCCCATAAACCTTGAGAGCTCAAAAAGTTCCTTGTTCTGCAAGGAACAGAGACCTGATCCCAATTGGACTCAAGAATTTCCTTTGTGTCAGGGATTGAGAAATACACTTTAGCCTGAGTATAACCCAAACAATATTTAACATTATTTAGGCAATCTTTGATCTAATAAATTGGGCAATTTCTGAGTAAGATTACTTATCTCATAAAAAACATACTTTGTGACATGTGACTGGCAAATTCAAAGAATAAAATAAAATGTCTATAAGGCAGATTGTCTAAAGAGTGTGCAGGATGGATAGAAAGCTGAGGATTGGAGGCAGGAAGCAGGCTGATATGGATATAGGTGGGACTTTCACAATTTGGAATGAGTACTGAAAAGGGAAGACAGAATGGAAAGTATATATTAAAGGAAGATTTCACAGCTTTGGCAAAAGAAAGCACTCTACCTCAGAAATGAGAATAAGGGATAAAGATGAAAGTCCATTGTATTATGTGAACATTTAAAATTACTACCCACTGTAAATAAAAATGTTAAAAGACAAACAAGGAGTAGAGGGTGCTAATGAGATAGTAATTAAAATAATGAAAAGTGTAAGTTTCAGTCTTTTCATGGAGACCAACAGAAGGCAGATTAACAATAGATGTTGACTGGGCTATTGGAGGGTTTTTTTTTTAATTCCAGATATAAAGCAGAAAACATAGAAATAATGATGGGATAAAGATTAAAACTATTGGGGCAAGGAGTTGGGAATAGATTGTATGATTTTTTTAAGTATATTTTTAAAAATACATAATGAAATAGAATGAATAGCAGTTCAAGATGGCTGACTAGATGTAACTAGTACGCACCTCTCCCATGGATAGAAATCAAAATTAGTGAGAAGATATTCACATTTTGGACAGATAGTCTAAAAGAGAATACTTAAATCCAAAAGAGAAGGGACAAGAATCAGGAAAGCAGAGAAGAACAAAGCTGGACACCCTGCTCGTCTGGGCTTGGCAGAAAGACGAAAGAAGCTCCCTGATGCAGGGAAGGCATAAGTGAGGTTTCTGGGTTTCCACACTCTGCCAAGGACTTTAAATCCTAGCTATAGGAGAACACCCTGGGTTCTCATGGGCCCGCAGTCTAAGGCAAGGAGCTACCTAGAGAGGTCACAGAAGCATTGCTTGAAATAAGGTGAAGTCCCACAGGCTTTTGAGCCCTGAGCCATTCAGAAAGCCCAGTCCCAGGCCACCAGCTACACCCCTGCTGCCACTGACCACAGACTCAGGGCCACCAAGGGAGCAGGGAGAAGGGGTGGGCACTTCTGTGTGTCCCAAGGCTAGAAACTGCTGCCACCAGAGAGAGAGGGTGGAGTGAGCGATCTGTATCCCCAGCTGCCTGTCTCTGCTGAGAGGAAACTGCCCTCCCTGGAGGCAAGTTTGTGGCACAACTGCCCCTCCCCTGCAGCCTGTTCTGGAAGCCCATCCCCCAGCAGTTTGTGCTGCCTCACCACTGCCTCCACTGCCACTGCTGCTACAGGGCCAGGGAGGGAGCTGGGGATCTGGGTGCTTTTGTGTCCCTGAAGGAGAAAGCCTGCTTGTCGCTGCTGAGGAAGAGAGGTGCTGTGGGCCTGGGCACCCCACAGCTGCCTGCCTCTGCTAATTCTGCTAGGAGGGGCTCACCTTGCCTGGTGGCATACTCACCGTGCACCTGCCCTTCCCCCTGCCAGACAGGGAGATCACCCCACCCCTCCCTATCATAGCCTCTGCCTGAATCCACGGAGGACTGAAGACCAGTTCTCCAGTCCAGTATCAGTCCTGTCCCCCAGAACTCAAGCATGTTATCCAGGGGACCAGGGACTAGGGATTGCCTAACCTAATCTACCACCATGGGCATCTGAACTCTCCCCAGAGGTCTGAGATTTGGACAATCTAAATTGCCGATAATATTACAACAGGTACTCGCTTGTATGTGCAGAAAGGCAGGGCACCTCTCCCTTTCTACATGAAGCAGCAATGTTCTCCATGGAGCAGAACAGGTAAACTGTAAATGTATCTGTTTGGGGCTACAGGAAGAGGTTCTGCTCTAAAACCATTTAGGCAGAGAGCTGTGAGAAAGGTATTTTCTGCAGCTCTCAGAAACATTGTGACCTGGAGATAGATGACAGGGTTTCACTGAACTGAAAGTCACAGGCCTTAGGACAAGAGTGTGATAGGGAAATGGATTGCTTTCCTACCACATACTGGTCCATCATCTGAGAAAACAGAGAACTCCTCACAGTAAAGAAGCTCTAACACCTACCCACCCATTTATGCCACAGCTGGCTCTTACTCCTAAGTGCCACCTTCTGGCCCTGGAGGGAAAAAAATAAAATAAAATACGAGAAAATAAAAAAGTTCTATCCAAATGAAAATAAATTCAAAATAAAGAAGTGACAGATTCTCCAGATCATAAGAAACCAATGTAAGAACTGTAGCAGCATGAAAATACACATTACTTCAACACCCCCCAAAAATTACAATAGCTGTCCAGCAATAGATCCCAACCAAAAGGAAAAATTAGAAATGAAAGATAAAGAATTCAAAATATGGATAGTAAGTTCAATGAAATCCAAGAGAAAGTTGAAAATCAACAAAAAGAAGCCAACAAATATTAATAATTCAGGACATAAATGAAAAATTCACTAAAGGGATAGATATTTAAATTTAAAAAAAATAACAGAACTGCTGGAAGTTAAAGGCTCATTTAGAAAATTGCAAAATACAGTGGAAAATTTTAACAATGGACTAGACCAAGAAAAAGAAAAATTTTGAAGTTTCAAGATAAGAATTTGGAATTAACCTAATCAGACAAAAATAAGAAAAAAAAAAAAGAAAAGAAAGGAATAAAATCTCCAAGATATATGGAGTTATGTAAAAGATACAAACCTAAGAATCTTAAGTATTCCTGAGAGAGGAGAAGAGGAAAGAGCAAAAAGTTTGGAAAACCTATTTGAGAAAATAATTGAGCAAAACTCCTCTGGTCTTCTTAGAGATTTAAATTTCCAGATATAAGAAGCTTGACAAACTCCTGGGAGGTTCAATGTAAAAAGGTCTTCACCAAGACACATAGTCTTCAGATTATATAAAGTCAACATGAAGGAAAAAAATCCTAAGAGAAGTGAGAAAAAAACATCAAATAACTTATAAAGGAAATCCCAACAAACAGCAGACTTCTCAGCAGAAACTTTACAAGCTAGAAGGGATTCAGTCCTATTTTTAGCCTTCTTAATCAGAATTGAGAATTTTTATCCTGCAAAACTAAGTTTCATAAATGAAGACAAAATAAAATCTTTCCCAGAAAAGAAAATGTTAAGGAAATGTGTCACCACTAGTCCAGCCCTGCAAAAATTGCTTAAAGGAGTTCTAAACATTGAAACAAAAGAGACATATATGCCAGTGTAAAACCACCCAAAAGTATAAAACTCACAGGACTTATAAAAAAGTAACACAATTGATTATACAAAACAATTAGGTAAAAATCAAGATGATGACTGGAACAATACCTCACATATCAATATTTACTTTGAATGCAAAATGGTCTAAATGCCCCACTGAAAAGATATAGATCAGAGGAATAAATCAAAAAACCCCCACACAATCCAAATATCTGCTTCCTTCAGGAGACCCACTTAACTGGTGAAGATTTTTATAGACTCAGGGTGAAGAGGTAGAAAAAAACATTCCAAGCAAATGGAAACCAAAAGCAAGCAGGAGTAGCTATTCTTACATCAGATAAAGCAGACTTTAAATCAACCACAGTGCACAAAAAGACAAAGAAGGTCATCATATTATGATAAAGGGATCAATTCATAAAAAAGATATAACAATCCTAAATATATATATACCTAACATTGGGGCTCCTAGAATCATAAAACAAAAACTAATAGACCTAAGGAAAAAGACAACAATACAATAGTAGTGGGAGACTTCAATGTTCCACTGACAGCATTAGGTGGATGATGAGACAGTAGACTGGATAGACTGGACTCTAGAAAAAAATGTACCTAACAGACATTTACAGAACATTCTACCCCAAAACTACAGAATATACATTCTTCTCATTAGCACATAAAACATTTTCCAAGGTAGACCATATGATCTAAAATTAATTGATCAAAAATTAGCATCTTTTTTTTTTTTTTTTTTTGGTGGGAGAGACAGGGCTGAGGCAACCCTCCTGCCTCAGGCTTCTGAGTAGCTAGGACAGCAGTCACACTCCATATTTTGTAGAGACAAAGTCTCACTATGTTGCCCAGGCTGGTCTTGAACTCTTGGTCTCAAAGAATCCTCCCTCCTCAGCCTCCCGAACTGCTCGAATTAGAGGTATGAGCCACCATGCCTTATCCCAAAATTAATATCTTTGAAGTGTAGCATCTTCCAGTTAATGAGCATGGTATATTTCTCTACTTATTTATATTTTAATGTCTTTCAATAAACATTTATCAAGTCCTATGTTTAGAAAAAACTAAAGGCTTTTCACATTTTAGTTTGATTTAGTGTTAAGTGGCTTACTTTTGGTTGACATTTTAAATTTAAATTTTATATTAAGTTTGTAACTCTGTTGCTATTGTATAAAAACAACATTGATTTTGTTTTGTGAGCCAGTGACCTCATTGCCTCTCAAATTTTGTGGTTATCTCTTAACCTATACCTAAACCTTAAGCCAGGTGTCTTGAAAAAAATGATACTTCTGAGTTTTCTCTGTAGGCAGGCATGGCCGTGAGGCTACAATTCTCCATAGTTAGTTATGAGTAATTAGCAGAAATGTGGTGTAGAATTCCCAGTATCCCCATTAGTAAGGCATTATCCCTTCTTTTCCTACTTTCTCTTATTTCTTCTTCCTGAATTTTGGACTCAGTGGCTGGACCTTCAGCATCCATTGAACCACAAAGTGGCTTTAGGCTGGAAGATTCCCACTGAGGGCAGTGAACGAAAAAAATAAGTAGATAAAGCATGGGCCCCTGAGAGGTTGGTGATGCCAAACCTGCCTGCCCAGGCAACTTTCTTCCATTCTTCTTTTGTTCATGAGAATAAATCTTTGACAATTTTCAAGCCTCTGTTTTTCTCCAAACAAAATTCTCAACTCTTACATCAAGAGAATCTAATTGCCATAGTATTTACACTTACTAGAAAAAAGTAAAGTATGACTAAAGTCAGGACAAAAACATGGAAAAATAATTTTTATGCTAAATTAAGAAAAAGTCATTACCAAATAAGAAAAATCGACAGACATCTGTTTTCTGAAATAGCTATTTATTTATGAAATTGTCTTATTTCATACAAAAGTACCATTACATGGAAACATGATTAGGACATGATGAATTGTTTTCTGTTGAATTACAACAAATAGTGAGAAGATTTCCTTTATGTTTTTATTATTGTTTGTACTAACCTTAAAATACAAAAAAATCAAGTCGAAGCTTCACTTATTTTACTTCTCTTAAGGAAAACATTTGTTATCAGCTGGTAGCAATGGAACAGTTTCTTTGTCAAGAGACGCTTGCCATTTTAAAGCTGTACAATACGAAGCAGCATTATAAGATGAAGCATTCAAATTTTGATGATCTGTTTCCTCTCTATTGACAACTAAAAAAGCCTAAACTTGTGCAGCTGGTACATTCCCATGATGCATGTACTTTTACCTTTATAGAAACCAAGCAAACTATTCCTTTTAGTATGCATAAGCTCAAAAGACAGGCACAAAATAAGATTCCTGAATCATTTTTTGAGTTTTTCTTACAGAATCACCTCTCCCTGATGCTCGGTGGTTTGGGAAAGAAAAATAAATAGATGATTCATGAGGGTTAAACATTGCCAGCTGATACTTTTTACTAGCTGCAGATGGAGCAGTTTCCTTTTAAAAGCAAAGTTCAGGTCTTCCCACAAACAACAATTAGAAAAGTTAATGAGTCTCACTTTATTTAAACAATTTTAGTTCAGCTGTGAGGAAGCTCAACCATTGAGTATGTTATGAGACAACTATATTTAATTAAACGTTGGTGTCACAAGTGGGCAGCTGCATCTACTCCATTTTATAGCATTAAATTTCATTATGCAGATCTTTCATCAAATACACTTTTCACCTTCTAGCTTTCCTGCTGTATTTTCCATATTTATTACTTTCCTGGATCATCTCTTAGTTTTATTTAGTAATTAAAGTATGTATTGCATGCCTACTATGTGCTAAGAATGTGATAAAGCTCATAAACACAAATTTACCATAGCATAGAGTGCTCGGTGATTCAAATTTTAAAATCAGCACACCATTTGAGAATTGATTCTTTTAGAACTACACAAAAGTAATCAAAATAAGTCAACATTTTCATATTGTCCAGAAAATGTTTCATAGGTCAGTATAAGCATGCTTTTTGAAATTTTGCGATGCTACTGAAAATTTAATGAGAAATAAGTCTGCTATTGAATCATTAAAAACAATGTTTCCAAGCAGAAATTTGCGGGAAGGTGTAGAGAAATAAAAACAATTTGATCTTACAATGATTTGCACAAAGTTCTCCCATGTCAAATTTTGCTTTCATTAAATTATTCCTTTTATATTATCTGATAAAATATGTTTAGAAACCTGTATAAGTTTTGACTGCTTGGAAATTGTTTTCTGTATTTTAAAAGGTCTAAAAAGGTGAGGTATGAAGTTTGATTTTTTGTTAAAAACATTAAATGTAAATATCAATGTAACAATTCTTAAGCTTCATTAAGAAGCACATATAAGTTAAATATTAAAAATACCAAGTTACACATAACAGAACTCAGCTGTTTAAAGGATATTTTATGATAAAATCAGGTTTCCTAGAGAAAAAACAATAAATACTCTAATAAATGAATAAAGAAAATAGATGCTCTCAATGACAGAGGGCTTTGTAATAACTACTGGAACACTGATGATTCAAGGATTATTTACTATTTTATGGAAAAGTCACCCAGGAATTCCACTGGTTGTTGATTCAAAACCATGGATTGATGGGTCAAAACTTGAAAGAAAATTAACATATTAATCCATCAACATGTTGGTCTCAAAGATAATATTTCATAAGTTATAGATCACAAAAACTAAAAAATATGAATTAAATTTTCCTTAATTGAAATATCTTTCTAATTTTCATATAATTTGAGCTACATGAGCATTTATACATCTATAATTCTGTTTCTTCTCCAACTGCTTTTCCCAGTTAAATGTACTCATTTACCTACTTTGACAGAAGTCCACATAAATTATGCCTTTGAAATTGTCTCCTGCTATAGTAAGTGTGTGTATATAAGTTTATATACATAAAGTTACCGATTATAAAGGCACACCTGTTTCTCTTACCTTGAGTTTGTGATCTTAGTACCGGCCTGTGTTTCAACTGTCACATTTATGTTGCTGCCCCTAACTCCCAATTCATTGATTTGTTTACCTAATAATATGACATCCTGGACTCTTTCTGGGTCTTCCCCATTGAACTGTCACAGCCCAACCCACTGTCCTGCTGTCTCCTCTAGCCTTGGGTATTGTGCTGTCTTTATTTTTATCAGTTTGTCAGATTTTAATATAATTCCTGAATATAACCTCTAATGCATGTATCTATCACAATTCTCAATGACTTTTGCTGTCACATATTCTTGATTTCATCTTAAATGGCAAGCTTATTTCTTGGCTCTATTCCTGGTTTTACTCATTTAGTTATAAGCTGTCTTGGTTCAAGACATGCCTCCCCAAAATATGGCGTTTTTAAAATTAAGAAAAGTACAGAAGCAAGAAGGTCATTCTGTGACCTTCTTCTATCTTTCTGTCCTAAAGCATGGCCATAAAAGAATTCCCAGACCCACCTCTCCTGAAATCAGGTCATAAGACCTACTCACATATCCTGTCTATACCCAGAGGAAAGGAACAAAGATGTAGATATGCCAAAAAGAATTTGAATAAATAGAACTTTCCAAGTACGCCCTATCCCCCGCTTGTTACTGTTAGATCATACCCCGTTTTGTCCAATCATACTTTCACACAACTGCCCACTCTTCACCAAACTTAAGCATAAAAATGCAGTTTTCCCTGTTCCTTTGGGTCTTCATACACGAGGCTCCTGTGTCATGTAAAACTTTGGTTAAATACATTTATTATTCTTTTCTTGTTAATCTGTTTTTTGTTACAGGGAGGTTGGCCATGGACCTTGCCATGGGTAAGGGAAAGATACTACTTTTTCTCCCCTCCAGAGTCTTTCTGTGCCTTTTGATCTTTGTCTTAGTGATCCTAGCTCAACTCTTTATCTCCAGAATTGTTTCTTTGCTCAAATGTTGAAAAGGGGAATCACTTCTGCCCTTTTCTCTTTGGTATCTGTCAGCAGCCCACATAAGGTCGAAAAACACATTTATGGATTAGCGAACACATACAGAGGGCAGGTGTCTTTGAGTTACAGAGACCAGAAGCATTTATTCATTTAATGTAAATCAATATATACTGAAAGTTTATTATACTCGAGACACTTTTCTGGGCACCTATTATACTAGATGATAGATCTCGACTCATTGGATTTATTGCAATCCATTTTCCCTTTGGGGGATAATGAGTTTCAAGATAATTTTCAAGATTTATAACATGTAGAGATGCTAATCTACCTAGGAAGTATCTATCTACCAAAGAGAGCATTATATCTAAAACTTTCATACTTTAAAAACTGTAATAGGTCAAATAAAGTACATACAGGCAAAACATTTTAAATGAATTCCTAATGTTGAATGTTTACAATGGCTTTATTCTATATTCCCAGAAAAGCTAATGATATAAATAACATAATATATAAGGAAATTTTAAGTGTTTCATAGCAATAATAAAACATTTGGGATTGATGGGGTTAAGGAAGTAAAGGAAAAAATTTTGATTTTCACCTAGAATTTGCACTGCTGTAATATTTTATAGTATTATGGTTTAGTGTATTATTTAACAAATGACATATTATAACCAAATAAAAGCAATAGTGAGTTTTCAACGATTATTTTTGAATGAATGAATAATTAATAATGTCCATGTAGGGATTTGAAAAAGAAAAATTAGAAAAAAATATTAATGTAAGTCATTATTCTATCAACCATCGTTCCTTCCTTTTTCTTTTTTCCTTTTTTTTTTAGCTTATATATCTCACAAAAATTTCTGTGACTTTTATTTCACATTATCGCTGTCTTTTTCAGTCTTTACTACCTATGCTAACTCTATATTTTCTATTCATCCTTTGTATAAGTCATATAAAATGATTAGGGTGATTTTATATTTTATAACTTTGAGAGTCAAATAACAACTCCAATAAATTATCTATATAACCTTAAACTTTATGATTCTTCTTATGCTCAGGACCACAAGGCTAATTTATTGCTTAAGGCCTTGAGGTCTCTGCTTTTATTTCATTTCTTTCGTAATGTAATTTCTTGTCTTGTATATTATCATTTGTTTTAAGCAACTTTGTTTTTTATTTTCCATATGTTCCAAGTCAAATCTGAATCTAAACCTTAAGACTGAGATGTCATGTGGCCTCAGATTGTCCTTCTCTTTTGACCTGACCTTTTATTCAACTTCATCTGAAAGCATATGTCTACCTGAGTTCTGTCTTCCATTGTAAATTATAAGAGTGCTATTGGAAATTGCCTCCTTTTATTTATTTGTTATTTCTTTTTGAGACCAGGTCTCGCTTTGTTGCCCTGGGTAGAGTGTTGAGGCATCACCCTAGCTCACAGCAACCTTGAACTCCCCAGCTCTGGGGATTCTTCTGCCTCAGCCTCCCAAGTAGCTGGGACTACAGGCATGCGCCACCACGTCCGGTTAATTTTTTTTTCATTTTTAGTAGAGATGGTGTCTCACTCTTGCTCAGGCTGGTCTTGAACTCCTGAGCTCAAGTGATCCTCTTGCCTCGGCCTCCCAGAGTGCTAGGATTACAGGCGTGAGCCACCGCGCCCGGCCTGCTTCATTCTATTTAACACCAACATATCCTCTATATTCACCACTTAGTACAATTCCTGTGTTCGTAAATTTTAATGTACTTAAATTTTATTATTGATTTTTACTTGCTAATATAGTCAGCCAACAAATATTGAAATGTCTACCATAGCTGAGACTATGAGTTGGATACTGGATGTACTCTGGTGAATGAAGCAGACAGGGCTTGTTCCCACTGAGATACAGTCAAGGGAGAAGGCAGAGGCTAATTAAATCAATTCACAAAATGCCACAGATTGTGATAAGTGCTATTACCGAAAGTAAAAGAGTGAATTTGTGAATAAACGAGGTGGAGATGGGGGCCAATTTTACTTCAAGTGGTCGGGGAAGGCCATTCTGAGAATAAGATTCTAATGACGAGGCATGGAAAGGGAAGTTAATCAGACAAATGTGTAGAAAGGTTGAGGAGTGTAAGGGAAAAAAAAAATTCCAGGGAGGAAATATGGCATTTGAAGTTC
Source organism: Indri indri (assembly GCA_004363605.1). NCBI lineage: Eukaryota > Metazoa > Chordata > Mammalia > Primates > Indriidae > Indri > Indri indri. The sequence goes on along the minus strand of RJWJ010024786.1, from coordinate 12,383 downwards.
TCGAGAGAGAATAGCTTGGAGCCTTAGGAGCCCTGAGATAAAAGCAGTGTGACAGGCATAAAATTAAAATAGTATTGAAGTGGAGAGAGGTGAGTTTGGAGGGCCAGCAAAGGCTAGACCCTTAAATGCCTTGAAGACTCTGGTAAGAAGATGGCATTTCATTAACTGCAATGGGAAATATTTGATGGGTTTTAAAGATAGGTCTCCATCTCCCTCTTTCTCTTTCTCTCCTTCTCTCCCTCTTCCTGCCTTCATTTATTCCTTCCTTTTCTTTCCTTACTCAAAGATATTGAGTGTGAACGTCATGCTAGGCTCTGTGCTAGGTAGTATGCAACACAGTCCATCAGTCAAAATTTTCTGTCCTTGGAACACTATTCGAGTTGGTTTGCCAGGTCTTTTAGAAGAGTGTCATTATGGATATCCTATCACTATATCATTAGTATTCCACTCAAGTTGATGACAAATTCTTTAAAGACAAGAAATTTTAGATTAAGATCACTCTTGTAACACCAAGCCACCCATTTTCTGTGGACAATTAATTTTGTTGGTCTGTGGAGAGGAGTCATCTAAATACTCTAAGCCTTAAACAGGACTGAGTTTTCCCTGTTTTTTAAAGTCTTGAGTCACATGGAAATAAAATATTCTTAAAAGGGAGAAAATTGAGTGCTGAGAACAAGCCAATCATATACTGCTCAGAGCATTTCCTTTGTCTATTACAGCACCTGAAAGATGGCTTAGTCCCATATTAGCTGAGTTGAATTGTGTCCCAAATGTTATAATGCTCTGCAAAGTCTTTCAAGCTTAGTAAGACAGTGAATTATTAACTGAGATAAAGCACTAGCTTTAGGCAAGAAGAGGTAAAAATTAATTTTCAACCCATCCTTTAGGAAATTGGGACAGGTAATTAAGACAAAATAATGAGTGTAAAATTTTTTAAATATACATTGAAATCACATACACACAAAAACCCTCACAAATAAATTCAGTAAAAATAGATTTGGCAAAAATGATGTTCAAAATTTCCTGTTTCAAGCAATGAAACAATTTCCGTTAACCAAAGACTTACATCAGTACCCAAGACACAATCTGAGAATGAGTAGAATCCCTAAAGAGTAAAAAACAACAACTAGAGCAACTAATTTTATTTAAGCTTTAATTAAGGCCACACTCATTAAAAGTATGAATCAAATTGTCTCTCCGAGTCTTGGAGAAAGAATGTAGCTGATTCTCACTAGGTTTCTGAATTGTGGATTTGGCCTAATTGAAAGGAAAAGCACTCAAAAGGAAATCTTCCTGGAGAATTGAGCGTGCTCCCTAAAATCAGAGGGGATGTGCATATAGAGTTATAGGATACTAAATGTTCTTTTCTAATTGTAACATTCTACATTTCCTCTGGAGGAGAAAAATCAAATATTTTAATGACATGAAAAGGATGTTTGTTTTATTAAACAAAAATTAATAACAAGAAACTTTTCTCCGTGCTAATGCAGTCAAGCTCTCAGAGGAAATACACTTTTTAATTTATCTCAATCCCATCTTCTGTTTTTGTCCTACTTCAATTTAATTTTATTTCAAAATATATATAACCATATTTCCTCTGTGTTTATTTTACTAAGGTATACCATCTAGAACAGCTTTAAAAGCAGGCTAGCAATTAGGGCTATGATAAAGTGAAACATTTTCTCAAAGATATAGCAAGAAAGAAAATGCACTATGAAGAAACCAAGGAATACTGAATAAAATATAAATAGAAGTCAGTGATTAGTGAATATGAGGCAGGTAAAAACACTTCTTGTATTTCCATCTACCCAAATTACAAGGCTCCCAATGTGACCTCCCTTTCTATCCCCCAGTTAACTCATTTTGGATCCCAGATCACTTTCCTTGTTTGTTCATTCAAGTATCTGTGACAAATTATCATATGCATGGTCTTCATTACATAGTCATATTAAAGCCTCTATATGCAAATATTAATAGTTTTTGCACTACACTGGATCTTTTTAGGACAATCTCTTCACTGCTTTACATCTGTTAGTTAAAACAGGTTTCCACTAACACACCAAAAGTCTTTAGTTATTTTTTTACAGCACTTGACAGGCTTTTTTATTTTAGTAAGACAGGCCATATTTTCTTTTAATAGCTTTATTGAGGTACAATTGTTATACAAAGATCTGACATATTTAATATGTAAGATTTGATAAGTTTGGATATATGCAAACTCCTGTGATAATATCACAACGGTCAAGATAATAAATATGTCTAATACCTCCTAGAATTTTTTTCTTATGCTCCTTTGTTTTGTTTGGTTTTTTGTTGTAAGAACACTCAGCATGAACTCCATCCCTTTAAATTCTGAAGTGCACAATACTGCATTGTTAACTATAGACACTGTTTTACAGCAGACCTCTAGAACTTATTCATCTTGCTTTACTAAAACCTTATACAAGTGGAAAAACAACATCCCATTTTCTGCACTCCCTAGCCCATGACAACCACCATTCTACTCTCTGCTTTTATGAGTTTAACTATTTTAGATACTTCATATAAGTGGAATCTTGCAGTGTTTTTCCTTCTGTGACTGGCTTGTTTCACTTAACATGATGTTCCCCAATTTCATCCATGTTGTCATAAAGGACAGAACTTCTTTCTTTTTTAAAACTGAAAAATATTCCATTTTATGCATATGCCGTATTTTCCTTATCTATCCATGTGTCAATAGATATGGGTTGTTTCATCTTGGCAGTTATGAATAGTGCTGCAATGAACATGGGAGTATAGACATTTCTTGGAGACCCTGATTTCAATTCTTTGGGATGTATGTCCAAAAGTGGGATTGCTGTTTCATATAAGAACCATATCAAATTAAAAAGCTTGTATATGGCAAAGAAAACAATCAACAAAATGAAAAGTCAACCTACAGAATGAGAGAAATATTTGAAAATTACATATCTGATAAGGGGTCAATTCCCAAAATATGTAAGGAACTCCTACAACTCAGTAGCGAACAATAGCAATAAAATAACCTGATTAAAAAAATAGGCCAAGGACTTGAGCAGGCATTTCTCAAAAGAAGACATACAAATGGCAACAGTACTATGAAAAGATGATCCACATCATGAAATATCAGGGAAATGCAAATCAAAACTACAATTAGGTGATATGTTATTAGTAGATATATATATATAATATACATATATTTGTAAAAACAGAACATAAGTTTCAGCAAGATTGTGGAGAAATCAAAATGCTTATACACTCTTGGTGGGAATGTAAAATGGTGCAGCAACTTGGGAAAACAGTATGGAGATTCGTCAAAAGCTTAATAATAGACAAGCTGTATTTCAAAATGTTTTAGGAAACTCAGTCTTTTAAAAATAGTATCCACTACTCTAAATTAGTTTTTTTGCTTGTTTGTTTATCAATTTCTTCTTCATTGCTATTCATGTAAGTCATCCCAATTAGCAAAAAAAAAAAAAAATCGGTTTCCACAAGCTTCTTCCAAATATGTTTTCTTTTGTTCAATAATTTTTTTGTTATTTAATTCTTAATTTAGTGTCATGGAAATTGTACAAACTAGCTAATATCAATGGGGCTTTGTGAGAAAATAGAAAACATCTTTTATATTTCTAATTGTCACTTCAAAATAATTTTCAATGGTAAATGTAAATATACTGCCATTGAATTTTCCTAAAAGGCAAAACTCTTATTAAAAATTTCCTAAATTGCCATAAATAGACTCTTTTGAGTCTAGTTTTCCTGTCTGCATTAGACTATAAATTGTAAGGAAACTCAGCCTTTTACATTATTTTAATTGAATTTTTATCTATTTAAATTTAATTTAGTCAACTTGCAGTTATTGCATATTTACTACATTCTAAGCACTGGTCTTGATGCTGGGAAATATAATAACTAATAACCAGAAACCTAGCCATTATGCTGTTTCTAATCTATAATGAAATACTTGCAATTTATTTTGAAAAGGCTTATAATACTCATAAAGATGTATGGGAACAGAGAGAAAAAGTATTTAATTCCCTCATTTGGGAAGGTTTTAAAAAATAAGCAGCATTTGAACTGTCTTCAAATGTGAGTGAAAGTTTGTCATGGTATAGGGTAATTTGGCAAGTAGGTTGTGGTTAGACTATAATGTGAGGTAAAGTGGAAGGTTAAAACAGTAGGGTCAGATTGTAATGAGTATTATATTAAGTGAAGTGTTTGAGGCTGCAAGAAACAAACACCATTTATTCTCTCAAGAAATAAAATGTCTGTAGCACTGTGTTCCAGGTTCGGTTCAGTGTCTCAACAATGTAACCAGGCCCCAGAACCTTGCCATCTGTCCACTCCGCCATCTTGAGTGTGTCGATGATGTCTCTGCTCATGGTTGTGACAAGCTGCATCAGCTCTAAACAGATAATAGTTATGAGTCAGAAAGGAAGTGGCAGGGACAGAAAGGACTTTTTCTACATTTCTCACTTTTTTTCCAAAGGCTATGTTGTGTGGTGATTGAGAAGATTGACTTTTGAGCTGAAGTCTTGGGTTCTGGTTATAGATTTCCAACTTAGTAGCTGTGTCACCTAGGGCAAGTTATATAAATTTCTAATAAAAACATTAATTAAAAAAAGTTATAGACAAGAAATGTCCATATACCTGAGTATAAACATGCCAGATTTCTAATATTTTATTACATTAATTACTGCCAAAATAATTTCTAGAAGTGGGAGAAAAATGTCCTCTTTATTGAGTTTAGAGCTTCTCATATACTATCCCTGGACTGTACTATATATAAATAAAATGATAACCTAAATGTGAACGTGAAAAAAACTTTCTAATCAATTAAATGGAGATAATAATAACTTTTAATTGATAGAGTTGTGAGAAATGGATATGTCAATATATTTTAAATAATTGGAACACTGACTGGCACACAATAAATGTATTTATTGTCTCTACTTTCTTCAGCAGGTTTATTCTCAAGTTCCACAATCAGAATTGAATTGCATTTTCATCCCTAGATCATTTCCTTACAAAAAGAAATGTTATCTGTGATTGGCTTAGAACCATGATTACCATGCATTTATTTCATGATTACCACTCATTTCCTGGAGTTAGACATAACCCAAACAAACTTAGAGTTAAATAAGTGACTAATAGAGTGTAAAGGAGTTTGGATTTTGCAGGCAATGTAAAACTAACAGAGTTTATAATTAGATAAGTGATGAGTGAGATCAATAAAAATTACAGGATAGACTGAGTAGAGAAAGTGAAATCATTTATACACAAAAGCAGGCTTAATAGTCCAAAAGAGTGGTAATGATACCTAGTGGGGAAACTAAAATAACAATTAAATTATGTTATAAATAGCATGTATTTAAATAAGGACATATTTTGACTATAGTTTTCTTTTGGATTCCTAATTTAAATTTTTATCCATATGTTTATTTTTTAATTTCAGAATATTGCAGGGGTACAAATGCTTTGGTCACATAAATTGCCTTTGCATCACCCGGAAATCATGTCCATGCCCCAGACAGTGTGCCCCACATCCATTAGGTATGAATTTACACATCCCCTCCTTCCCTCTCCCACCTGCCCAGCACCCTAAGAATGGTACTTCCCATATGCGCACATTAGTGTTGATCAATTAATACCAATTTTATGGAAAGTGCATGTGGTGTTTGTTTTTCCATTCTTGTGATACTTCACTTAGAAGAATGGGCTCCAGTTCCATCCACAATAATAGAATAGGCAGTTCATCTTTTTTATGGCTGAATAGTACTCCATGGCGTATATATACTACATTTTATTAATCCACTCATGTATTTCTGGGCACTTGTGTTGTTTCCATGCTTTTTTTTTTTTTTTTTTTTTATTCTTTGCAGTTGTGAATTGTGTTCCTATAAATGTTTGAGTGCAGATGTCTTTTTTATAGAATGTCTTTTTTTCCCTTTGGGTAGAAACCCAGTAGTGGGATTGCTGGATCAAACGGTAGTTCTACTTTTAGGTCTTTGAGATATCTCTGTACTACTTTCCACAGTGGTTGTACTACTTTGCAGTCCTACCACCAGTATATGAGTGTTCCTATCTCTCTGCATCCATGCCAACATTGTTGCAGGATTTTTTGATAACAGCTCCATTCTCACTGGAGTTAAGTGATATCTCATTGTGGTTTTGATTAGACTATAGTTTTCTATTTATTTTTATAACTTCTTTCAAATATTGCATATGATATACTTTGCCACTTAGTGTTATTTAAAAGTATATTAGGCATATCTTCCTAATTTTAATGTCTTAAATAATGACATGATGGACAAGAATTCTGATTAACTTAATAATAAATAATTAATTCCAATATACATCATATGCTACTTGCTATTTCACCATAATATGTATTACACTTCAACTAGAAATCTTTTTGGCTAATTAGGAAGTACACTAGATTAGGATAGTAAAACTATACAAAATGAGACATGACATGCCTATGGAGAAAAATATGTCAGCTTAAAATACATAAACTGAAATTAGAACATCTTAAAAATATAAACAAAAATTCCAACCATGTGATATACTCTTGTATGAGAAAATGGATCAACAAAAAGGGGAATCTAACATCACCCATCACAAAGCTGAAAATTTAAAATTTCTCCTAACAGTTAATTAATTAGCTATGTTAAAGTGAAAAGAATACTAGAAACTTTTACCCTGAAATTAACTAGCTTTGGTCGATAAATCCAATGACTGTATTTAAAAACTTCATATTTGATTTGTTTCCTCATTCACACCTGGAGGAGATATTGAAACTATTTACAGACATGTAAGTCATGTATGACAAAAAACAAAAGAAAATTTCTGTTTGATAGCAAACATTTTTGCTTTCCTTTTAATTACCTTTTTTAAATTTTGTGTTGGATTTTTGTTCCATTGTTTAATTTTGCTCTCACAGAAAATTTGGTGTACATGTTCAGCATTTTTAAGGCTTTTATGGGAGCGCTATATAAATTTTGTAAAGATAAGCACCTTGAAGCTTCTCATCAAAAACCAAAATATTATTATACCTAATGCCTATTCTTCTTACTCAATAAATCAAAGAAACAGCAGATGTAAAAACTGACGTGTAAGGTAAATAGTTTTAAAATTGAATTAAGGTTGAAAAATAAATATAGTAATTTGAAAAGATTAAGTTCTAATGTCTTTTAATCTCCAAGTATTTAGAAATACAGTCTTCCCTTGGTATCCATGGGGGATTGCTTCCAGCACCCCTGAGGATACCAAAATCTGCAGATTCTCAAGTCTTTGATATAAAATGATGTAATATTTGCACAAACTATGTATATCCTCCAATATGCTTTAAATCATGTCTAGATTACTTATAATACCTAAGACAAGGTAAATGCTATGTAAATAGTTATTATACTACGTTGTTTTTTATTTGTATTACTTTTATTGTGTTGATATTTATTTATTTATTTTTAATATTTTTGATATGTGGTTGATTGAACCCTTGGATGTGCAACCCGTGAACACAGAGGGCTACTATACCTTCTCTAAGGAGCCTGAGCAATAGTAATTCAGAAGAGATGAATTCAGAACAGGTGAGAAAGGTGAAAAATAATGGGCTTTGGGTGGACTGAATATTAAAATTTAACTTGTATACTTTTGAATTAATCATAATTCTCTCAGATCCAAGTGATGGCATTTAAAGAATTAAATTCCAAAAATCTTCTCTCATTTTGTTTAATTTTTTTCAATGAAATGGGGCATCTAAAGGGATGAAATGATGGATTTAGCTACTGTTAAGTCCAAATGTTTACATAATGTTGTCATAAAGTCTCTTCTCTCCATTTAAAAATTCACTTATAAATTTATTCTATTTTATTTGAGGGAATGAGGGTTGATTCTTAAGGTCATCGTTGGCAGTTTGGCTTATGCCATCCTCACCCTTACATTAGCCACTGGTCTTTAAAGCTGTATAGCATTTTCAAGTAAAAGTCACTAGAAGATGCAGGAAATGGAATAAACTGGAAGATGATGTTTAAAAGATAGCCTCAAGGTCATATTGTGGAAAATTTTCAGTGCATATTATGGAGTGTATAGTTTACTGGGAAGGGGGGAGAGCTAGAAATATTTAGATACCAGAGAATGAAATTGCCAGATCTGTTATTATAAAACCAATTGGTGTAAGTGATATGTATTTTAATACTAGCGATCTTTCTAAATTTGAAAGCCGAAGTAATTATTGTATGGCCTCTATGATTTATTTCAGTTTTTACCTTGGGACATTTCGTTTCTTCTGTTTTTATGTTTTAATGATATTAAAGTCATTTATTATTTAAACAGTAATGCATTCATTTACATATTACTTCTCTAAATAGAATGCAAAGTTCTCAAAGTATTAGCCACATTTTTATGTTTCCTTGTATCTATATTTTTCCCTGACACAGTGACTTTTTAAGGCCCATGTCAAAAAAGTTTATTGATTTAGTTTAATTTGATTGGGGAATCAATGTAAGAGTTACAAATATTTATGCGAATATGTTATTTAATATCTAGTTTTAGGAGTATTCGGTTTCCTGATCTACACACTGACTGATGTTTACCAAAGATATGTTAGTTCCCATGCATCAAACAAGTTTGTTTTACAACCCCAAATATGCAATTAATAAAAGGTATGACATCAGTTTTTACTTTGGCATGGTTATATTAATTTACCATATTTCTAGAGAAAATTACTGTGACTCACTTTTATACTTTGTGTATGCTTAGCACATACAAAGTATGTAGTACAATTTTCACAGGTTCAATTTCTTAATCAGGGACAGAGATCATGGTGCCATCCTTGTGTGTCTTTTTTTCACTTCAATCATTGCCATATGTATAGAGGTACTTAAAAATACCACTAATATACAACAGGCTAAAGAAGAAAAATTATGTGATCACATAAGTAAATGCAGAAAAAAGCACTTGATAAAGTCCAATCCATTCATGATTAAAACAAAAAGCTATCAGCTAATTAGGAATAGAGAAAAACTTCTTCAACTGGATAAACATCTGCAAAAAATCTACAACTAATATAATAATGGTGAAAACCTAAATGCTTTCTCCTTAAGATCAGGAATGAGGTAAAGATGTTCCTCTTACCACTTCTACTCAATATGGTACTGGAAGTTTTACTAATGCTATAAGACAGCAAAAGCTGGAGAGGAAGATATATATATATTGGGAAAAAAGATTTTAAAAACGCACTCGCAACTATCTTTGTCCATAGGTGAGATGCTTGTCTATGTATAAAATCCAAAAAAATCAACCCAAAGTACCCACAAACATGCCTGGGAAAATAAGTGAATATAGCAAGGTTGCAAGATTCAAGGTCAATACACAAAAGTCAACTTCTTTCTTATATACCATCGATGCACAATTGGAAGTTGAAATTACAGTAGAACACCACTTATGTTAACATCAAAAAGGAGAGAAATGCTTAGGTACAAATCTATCAATATATGCTCAAGGTCGACATGAGAAAAACTGCCAAACTGTGATGAAAGAAATCAAAGAATATCTAAACAAATGGATAGATATTACATGTTCATGGTTAGGAAGACTCAATATTGGTAAGATGTCAGTTCTTCACAACTTGATCCATAAAGTGAATACAATCCAATTCAAAATCCAGGTTACTTTGTGGATATTGAAAAACTTATTCTACAGTTTATATTGAAAGGCAAACCCCCAGAATAGTCAACAAAATATCGAAGATCCAAAGTTGGAAAATGACGGTACTCAATTCAAGACTTATCTATGAAGCTACAGAAATCAAGATGATGTGGTATTGTTAAAACAATAAGCAAGTGTTTCATGGGTTTTTAAAAGAAAATGTGAAAGTTTGCAATGGTATGTATTTGAAAAGTGTGTTAGTTTTCTGTTTTAAATACCTAACGTTGCCTCGTTGAAGAATGGAGTGCCATATAAAAGGTCTGTCTGGAAAGCATCCAGCCATGCAATATGAAAAAGTATGAAAATTATGGCTGGATAGTTCCTGGATAGACCTTGTATTTTGTGCTCTTGAATTTTGGGATCAGATATATTCTTTTGTATCCTAGATGATTTGAAGATGTTTATGTTCCTGTTTGCTGCTTCTAAATAGCACAAAAAATAATATTTGCTTAAAAATATTACCTTCGACTTCTCAAAGTTGATTTCTATTTGACTCTCAATAAAGAAAAATGGTTCACAAAAAATATTTCTTCCCAAACCAAGTAAATGAAAATATTTTTCATAGTGTTATAAAGGTTTTCAATCTATATTTCCAGTAACTGTTTATCTTTTTATTTATTTATTTTTTAAGTGGATGAGAGGGGAAGAAGGGGATATTTTTTGTTTATATCTGAACCCTATTTAATTAGAAAGAATTTAAGTAAGTTACAGACACATATAATAAAGGAAACTTCTAATTAACACAAAAATCCTGCTCACAAGAAGCCGAGCAGATCAAGGATAATTCTCTGCACAGTACACTGTACAGTTAAGATGGCTCCATTCTTTTATTAATATCTTCATTTCTTATTCTTTTTCTCTGTCTTTTCCCCCCTGTAACAGTGGTTCAGTATCAGGGTTTTTAATTCTGTCTTGTGAGAAAGAAAAAAGAGATTGAAACTATTAAAATTTATATATTGTTAAATCACTGTGGTATTTTTGTAGATAATACAAAATAGAACAAAAAGAGGGCTGATTTTTTTTCACATACTACTGCATTTTATGCAATGTTTTCCCTCTTTTATACTCTTAATTTACAATTCCACATTGAATATGAATAAAAGGAGCCATACGGGTGCATTGTTTAAGATCATGAAAGAAAAGAAGACATTAATTCAAAGTGCTTGAGTTTTAATTGAATATCAGCATGTTCTTTTTAAATATCTTGGGTCTACTTGGGAAAAATATATAAAATACTTTTTCTGTGATACTTTCCATTTAATGAAAAATATGACCATTATTTTTGTGAGTGTTTTTCACACACCTTCAAGTATTTATGAAAGAAAAGACTTAAGCTTCTTTACTGGGTTGCTACTAACCCTTTAAAGAAATTCAGAAAAGATTGTCAAATCAGATATAAGGGGTCACAAAGTGAGCTACAACCATAGGCACAGCTATAATTTTATTATAGTTTTGGAAAACAGTTCTGAGCATCTTTCAAAGTCATTTTCAAGATTCTTAAACAAAATATTTCAATTTTTAAGAGATATCAATCTGATTAGTATATACAAATTTCTAAAAATAATGGAAAAATAATAGACAGCAGTAGATGCATGAAAAGTAGCAGCTTTGAACAAATAGGGTGAAAAAGAGATATAATGAATCAAATTTTTAAAAAATGATCCACAGGAAAGTATTTAACTTTTTATAATTTAATAGAACATTATATAGAGAATTTGAGTGTAGACACAAAAATAAATAGTGATGTTTATAATTTTGTAGTAATAGCATACCATAGTTTATTAAATCAGAAATTCTGCTATCCATTTATGAAACATAAATTTGTTTCATTAATATTACCTTTTTCTTATTACCCTTTAGATAATTTTATCATCAACACAAATTTGGAAATGCTGAATAAGAATGGATGTAAATCTGTTAGTCAATGGTTAAACAAAAGCATCATATTGGTACTATTTTCAGTTTATGATAATGGAGATTTTGGTGACTAGAGAGCCTGCTGGCACAACAATACAGCAGCAATAAACAATTACTCTATGAATTGTGAACATGCCCCTAGCACCTACACTGACGGAGATATACCATGCACATTTAAACTCAGACTGAATAGAGTAAAATAGAGAATTAATTAATTTTTGGCTGGGAGAACTCTCAAAAACTTTTCACACAAATATACCATATCTATTTATATACCTACCTATCATCTGTATAAAAGTACAACCATATTATTGACTGTATGTATATACATATACATACACACTCACAATTATGTATACATAATTATAGTCAATTTTTATGGTTTCTCATTTGTGTTTTATGCAACAAATTAGGCTGATATTAAAGGATGAGAAATGCTGATTTCTAGCTGGCCAATCACTATTTTCATCATGGTATTTCAGATGCTGTATATGTTAGGCCTATGAGAAGTCAAAAAGGAGCATTTTTTTTAACTTAAAGGATAGTTGCTGAACACTAGTCTGAACTTTCTGAAAATGTTGCTGGAGTTTAGGTTTTATGAATTCTGTGCAAGCAAAATAATTTTTTCTAAATCTAAATAGCACCAAAACCCAGTCAAACTAGAAAAGTAAATGGTACTAAAGCAAATGATTTTTAAATATTTTTTATGACATGAAAGAGGAGGATGTGGTGTGTGTGTGTGTGTGTGTGTGTGTGTG